>JAGFPH010000290.1:602585-646436 GCA_018207615.1 Philaenus spumarius | reverse complement strand
TACACCTATGCAGACATACTGTGACAAAATGCATAGTGGGTAGCACTCCTTGCTTTCGTAAAAAAAGTAATTTCAGCAAGTAGTAGTGCACTAAAAGTTTGTCAAATTTGTTTCATGAAATCTTTACCTTATGCTAGTAAAACTTTGTCGTGATCCACCATCGACATAAGTCATTTACCAATCTTCAAACAAACAGTGTCATCACATCTAATAACACGAACGGTGTGTCTATTTTTAGTTTAGTGCACAGTTTTCAAGGACACCGATATTTTGAAAACAAGGCCAAAACAAAATTATTTATTATAAACAAGCTTTTAGATGAATAGTAGTAGGGACATGATGAATGTTGAAAATCATTGAGCTTAAAAATAATTTTTCAAATAAAGGATGTTTCTCTATAGGCCTACTGATAAAGACGTATTTAAAGAATAAAGAAACTAATGTAGGGAATACTTTTGTTCCACTAGGGTAGTTTCACCGTTTTGAATCGTACGAAAAAGATCTCATGCCTGTGAATCCCTAAGTAATCACACAAAACATATTTTTCTACTGGAAAACTCAAGTAACTTAAATATAAATAATGTTTGCTGTATATTACAGTAAATTTAGTAGGCTATTTTATTAAAATTGTGAATAATGTAGGAATTTTGATCTGTAGAAATCAGCGATTGGCTACAATTTGACGATAAGAAGGTTTATCAGATATGAATGAAGAGCGAGATATATGTACATTTATTTTTATCACTATTAAGTGACATTTCTGATTATCTTAATCCCAGCTGACAAGCTTTTAATCAACTAACTTGTCTAAAGGAAATTTCTTTACGAATTTGCTCTTAAAAGTAAGTCAGATATCGTCATGGGAATTGTTCAAACAAAACCCAACATTTTAGGCCAAATTCCAATCTTTGATAATAATAAGTTGGGAAATTCCTCTGTACCACATTCAATTGATATAAACAACATTTTTTAAATAACAACCATACTATTGTATTCAAGTAGGCCTAATTAGCATAAAGATATTTTCAGTTCACTTACTTTCGTTAATTTACTCTTCAAACAATGTAAGTTTATAATACTAATCCCTACTGTTGGCATTAGTTCAAACTGGGAATGTTTAGGCTTTTTAATATTTTTTTTTTATGTTTGGTGATTGATTATAAATATATAAAAATTTTATGTTTAGGTTAATTTTTTTAAACCCTACAACCGACAATGTTAAAATGGATTTTTTGCAAGCATTTCTTCAAAAATTCGCCAAATATAGTAATTATACCCCAATTAAAAAGTGTTAAATAGCTTTTTTGTAGAGAAAGGTTCAAAGAATTCAATATATGCCAGTACAAAATTGATTGATGTAAAATTTACAAAGTTATTAGCTCAAGAAACAAAAAATGTTCAGTAAAGAAATGAAAAAATTCAACTTTAGGCCTACATAAAAAAGAGTAAACATTTTTTGTAATTTTTTCAAAATGTACTTAAACATTTATAAATTTAGTTCTAAATAGAACTGCATAAAAATATTTATCAATTTTAAATTTCTTATTTTGAAAACAACAGTTTTTATGATCCTACTACAAGACTGCTAACAAAACTAGGCCTAGTTTGAATAGTAGGCCTAGGCTAATTTATTAATATGCTTTGCCCAAAAATGAAATATTATTACCGAATACCAAAGTGTAGAGAATATATCAAAGAATTGAACTGTATACTTGTAAATTATTATTTCATAAAAGTATTTTACTTAGAATTTACTTGAATCACAAAATGATACCAAACAATTGAAACCTCTCGCGCACGAAGTCTACAGTGTGAACATAGTATGTGACCGACCGTTATAACGGTTGCTTTCAAAGTGTAAGAACAGAGAGTTTTGAATTCAACAAAAGTCTGTATCTCCCAGGACTGTACTAATAAAACCGTTACAGTAAATGTGGTTTGCTTTACACGAAACGAAAGATTGAAGTTTCGTCTATAAATCGATACATACACATCATATCTAACAGATAAATCGAATTGTAAGAGATAATATATCAAATCTAAGATGTGGAGTTTCATTGGTTGATAACTATCAATTGCAAGGGTTTACAGAAACTTTTATATTTTCGAAACTATAAATACGATGTCTGATTGGAAGGCAGTTTTAAAAAGTTTAAATCTTGACAAATCCAAAGGTATCTTTATATTATTGTCAAAATATTTCTGTCGAAGGATATTGAGCTTTAGACAAGTGACGAAGTTGAGTAATTTCTTTGTGTTTTCACACATGGCAATAGCTTTTTAGAAAACTACAATTTTAAAACGATAATTACATATATATGTAAATATACGTTTTACAAAACATTTGTAACTACAAAAATTAAAGTTTGAAACATTTCCTTTCTAATGGTTTTTGTTTTATTGAGATTGAATGATTTTTAGTGGGTGAAATATTCGATACAATCAGACGTTACAAAAATGTTGGCTCAGCTCGCTGAGACGACATCACTAATAATAATATAATTGCATTACAGTGGAGCGTTGAAAATCCAAACTAATTGGGACCGAGGGGGGTTCGGATTATCAATTTGTTCGGATTTTTTAAAACAACCAAAAAAATTCCATTTAGTCTAAAATATATGCTCTTTAATCGATTAAAGTGGTTAAACAGTACAAACAGTAATGTAATTACAATTCAGTAAGGCTATGTAAGACTACTTACATTATTATGATTTAGAAGAACCTGCATGTACTCAGTAGGGCCAACATGATTAGGCTACACTTGTAACTCTCAATTACAGTAGGCCTACAGTACATAATTAAAAGTTCACTTGTACATTATAGTTAACACAAATGAAAAATAAAAAAAATACTGTATAGTACACTACTGTATGTACGACACAGTTATAATGATTACACAACGAAAAATGAATAAACTTCCTGTATGTTTACTGCTAGCGCTAAAGCAGCTTATTAGCGTGACAGTGAAAATACTGACAGCCAGTCTGCAGTGAGGGCGTGTGAGAGCAGGTATTAAGAAGTGTTTAAAAAGAGATAAATAATGTCAAACTGCGATGAAGATTTTTGTGAAATTTTTAACGATGCAATAATTGGAATTTGCGAAAATGAAAACGAAATTTTTGCAGGGGCTGCTACAGAACGAGTTCGGATTTTTGACGTTTTGGATTATTGATGTTTGGATTATCAACACTACTGTATTTGTTTTTTTAGCATCTGCAAAGTCTAGGCCTATACAAATTTTACCTTTGCTTAGGTTAATGTTGTTATTATTATTCTTTACAGTTAATATTTTATTTATTTATAAGCTATAGGCCTACATATAATTTACGTATTATTTAATTTTCCATGTAGTATGTTAATATGACAACATGTGAAGGTTGGTATCACTACTGCTCTAATAGGCCTACATATTTTTAATGTTCAATTCTATTTCTATATGTTTTAATTAAGCAAATAATCAAAAAATATAATAAACAAAATTTAATGTAATTAATTATAGAGAGAAAATAAAACACTTTAAACTAAAACTCAATTCACAATTGAATTTATTTAGCACAAATTTACTATACGACCCTTGGCTGATATTTTTGCAGATGATGACCCTGTTTTACATAATACTGTTAAATGTTTAATGCAGGTGCCTTTACCTAGAGCTAACAGAAAAATGCGAAAATTATAATTAAAAAAATACCTAAAAGTTTCTAACCTAACCTATATTTAGTCATGTGCAGTATGTTTACCTGTATTCAACATTTAACAGTAGAATGTAAAACAACGTCACTGTCTGCAAAAATATTAGACTAGAGTCAAATAGTAAAGTTACGCCCAGGTTAACATACTGTGACTAAAGACTACAAGTTAGAACTTCAGGTTATTTTTTTTATTTATTCTTGCATTTCTGTTGGCATAGGGTCTGTAGTAAATTTGCGCCATATATTTAACTCAGGAAATGTTAGACATATCTTTTTAATAACACCGGACTGGGCTTGCGAATGTGTAAATAAACATGATTGCCGGACTCAACAACTCAACATCACTTAATAAAATAAGCTACATGTATATATCAAAACAGGAAAACACAATTTCCACTAATAAATTTCTATAATACATTAAATACTTATTGTTTACCACACTTTACATTAACCTACAAACTATGGATACATCGATGTTCACAATTTGATACATTTTTAATCAATCTGATGTGTATAACAAGGGTCCAAATATGTATCCGTTACATCGATGTAGGCCTATTTAGAATCGATGAAAATAAAATAAAAACCTGAAATTCTAACTTACAGTCTCTCGTCAACAGTTTAGTTGGTAACATCAATTAAGTTGCTTTGTATAACTGCTTTGAACTTATAGCCTTAGTGTAGACACAGTAGGCTAAGTACATTTAACAATAGCATGTGTTGCACTATTCTAAAAAGAAAATTTTCAAAGCATAAAAACTTCCAGTTTGAACTCAAGACTTAATTCAACATACATAGAATGTGCTTAGGTTGGCAGCAGTATTTTCTTTCCTAAAAAAGGACATCGTCGCCAAAGATATCAGCAGGGAGGCATATTCTAAACTTTGTACTGAACAAAGCGACTGTTAATTTTTTATAAAGCGACCATTGTAAAGAACACTGAATAAAATTAGGCCTATAAAATACAGTATATGAAATAGTTATCCTTTTTTTGTTTGACAGTGTAATTTCCATCTTTAATCTCCAACTAGGGACCTAGGCCAATTACAAAAATATTATCTTGGAAGTTTTAGCCTAAACTTAATAGCCCAACTACAATATGTTAAATAACATCTTCACATTTAGTAGGCTTCACTTAAGTTGAATTTGTTAGTACAGAGTAATCGCATAATTTTATCATTAGAATCAGGATATAAATTTAAACAAAACTACTAAAAGAAAATAAAGGTTTTATTATTTACTAACCTAGGACAACTGTCAATACTTCCTACCTGTTGTCAAAGTCAATTGGATTTCTTTGGTTGTTTGTTGAAGATCCATTCACTCTCGGAGGAGCTGGCGCAGGTCGGACTGGTATTTTCATTTCTATGGCCAAATTAATTACGAGAACAGATTAATTTATAAATAAAACAAAACAATGGAAATAGTATTTCAATCTAAATGCAACCCACCTGCTTGACGACTAGCCGCCATCTTTGATTTTGTTATTTATTAAAAATGTTGCCAAGTGTACAACGTATGACATACACGACATGTGATATCTGACGTACAGTGTTGCCTAATATCTTTCGAATAATTATTTTGTAAGTGCTTACTAAATCGATCACGCAGCTGAACCGTTGACGTGAGTTGAACGAATTTTCAAAATTAAGTTTATAATGTTTTAGAGTTTCAACTATTTGGGAAATTTGTCAACTCTGGCAGGAGCTAAATTGCTCACTGAGTGTACGAACGAAATATATTAGTAGAATTTGTTTGCACCTCTTCCTTTAGCACCGGCTCGCGGGTTACTTCGTTATGCTCACAGGGGGGAAAATCCCTTTGCATGGTACTTTTTGGGTATTTAACGTTTTGATCTATAAGGTCACGTAAAAAAAAACAGAATAATCTCATATTATTTTACTTTTTCACTATACAGTATAGTGTCGCAAAAAAAATCGATGTTGAGACTTTTGTGGAAATATCCGTTTTGGGACCCCCTGAGTCCAAAAAAGTGTTTTTTACAAAATGTCTGTCTGTATGTATGCAAAGCTAGAGAGAAAACAATCTGATCGATTTCGAACAAATGTTCACCAAACATGTCAATTAGGAATGTATAGGTGCACGTAAAAAGGTTTTGAAAAACAATCCTCTTTTTGGCCAAAAAAATCAGTTATTTTTAACTTTCCGCTAAGAAAATTGAAAATTTTCTAAAATCGGGAAGTTAATGGTTTCACCCCGTTTTTCTAAAATCGAGTATTCATCAGATCTAGACGTTTTGAGGTCCTAGGAATCTTCCCTGATCACTCCCGAGAGGGTGTCTCCCTGTCTGTATGTGTGTGTGTGTGTGTGTGTAAGTATGTGACCCGCTTATAACTTTTGAACGGCTTAACCGATTGGATCCTACCAAACGGCGTTCTAAAGAGTTCCATCAAACTTAGATTTCCTGAAAATTTCAACTAATTCGGACCGGTAGGTTCTGAGAAATTTCGAAAAAACTAAGAAATAAAATGTTTTCAAATCAGGTTTTTTTGGAATAACTTTTAAACGGCTTTACCTATCAATTCCAAAATCTAATCAGCTTTTAACCTTGAAAAGCGACGTCGATCGCTACCAGTCCGGTCAAAATCGGTTAATTCGTTCGAGAGATATCGTGAACGAAAGAAAATAAAAAAAGTGTTTTTTCTCAATTTCTCCGAAATTTTTCATCAGAAAAATTTTTGTTGTCGATTCTTTCAATGGACTCGATAAACTGCATCGATTGCCGCAAATCGCATAAAAATCGGTCGATTCATTCGAGAGATATCGTGAACGAAAGAAAATAAAAAAGTGTTTTTCCTTAATTTCTCCGAAACTTTACATCTGAAAAATTTTTGTTGTTGATTCTTTCAATGGACTTAAAAAACTGCATCGATTGCCGCAAATCGCATAAAAATCGGTTAATTCATTCAAAATTTCCAAAAATAGTGTTTGTTGTAATTAAACTTAGCGGGAAGTTACATGGATGTCCTTTAGGGTCACCCGTTTTCCAAATTTTTTTTATTAAAAAAACGGCTCTAACGATTTTTATAAAATTTGGCTTATTTGTAGCCCTTAATGTACCCTACCATATGCAAAAAAAAACGCATCTTTCTGAATATTTTCGTTTAGCTAATAATAATAACTGATTTTTGCAGGTTTATTAGCCGAAAAGGGGGTTGTTTTTCAAAACCTTTCTTCATGCATCTACACAGGCCTAATTGACGTGTTTGGTGCAAATTTATTCGAATTCGATCGAATAGTTTTCTCTCTAGCTAATAATATTTATTAGTTAACCTCCTTCTTTAAACGCAAAAAAGTTTCATTCTATATGAAAAATCTAAAAAAAATTGTCACTGCCAGTCAAAAACCATGTTTCCAGTTGTTAGATTGTTTTGGCTAACGAACTCGCTCGCCCGAGCTAGTTAGGAAACTGTGTGTACCAAATCGGGTGTAAAATGAGTAGGAACTTATAACTTAAGTTGGGACGTTAGGTTTTTTAAAAACTTTATTTTATTGTTAAAATTAATTTTATGTGACAAATATACATTTAGTTTCTCAGAGTGTAAATCTAACTGTTACAGCAAAACATTACACAGCCTATCCAGAGTTACGACTGCTGGACAATGGCTCCACGATTCTACATCTAAAGATAGCTCATTCAGCTAATCCTTCTAATTCAGTACACCTTAATATAATTTGATGAAATCTATACATTATTTGTGTATATAACTTACAAATATACAAATTTGAATGACATCCCTGGGACCATCATTGATGCTCATTGAACACTTCCGACCTTAGGTCTCAACATAAGAGTCACTGAAATAGCTCATCTTTCCTATGGACATTCGCTACTAACAGCTTCGAAATATGTATATTTCATGTATAATGTCTTAAATTTACATAGAAAGCTTCCGTTTACTTGTACAAAACTATAATTCGACATCAAATTCAGAGTTTAAAATCATCCACTTCTGTTTCGTTCCTTCAAAATTTAAAATACATATTCGCAACTAGAGAGCCACTCCCCAGCTCGCATTGTTCACCAATCCCTGTGGTGAATCACGGCTTTACCACTCGCTCTCCATCTACACTCATGGCAAAGTAAATGCAGATTATCGTTTACTTGTGGACAGAGGCGCTATTGTAGCGGTGACCTGGATCCTGACGCACGCACAGTAGTCATAGTTGTGTTTTGCGTAAATGACATGAACTTAGGCAATAGGAAAAACATTGTAACCAGAAAATGAAAACAAGAACTGTGAACAACGAAAACATAAAAAGGTTGTTATTGGAATAAACGAGTCCAGCAAAGCAATCACGCTATCAAACTTGTATAAATATGCCAACTAATCCGACTTTAATTTAAGTTAATCTATCGCAATTTCGGTGATTCGACCATCATCAGGAAAATTGAAACATTAATTCACAAAACATAAGAAATAAGTTTCACTCAATGTGGAGATTGTAAAGAGAATAATATAGCTCAAGATGATGTAGATACAATCGCTTCTGGTGATTCTGAGCAATAACTGTGTTCCCATATCTTATCTCTGTCAGTTTAGGCTGAATGAGTCTCTCAATTAATGTGTCGCACAACATATTAGACTGGAACGAGAGCTGGACATTCAGGAGATGCGTGGAGTCACATTTCGTGACTATATATCTCAAATTCCTCTATTGCGTTCATATAACGAAATGTGACTCCGCACATCTCCTGAACTATCAGCTCTCGTTCCAGTCTATGTTGTACGACACGCTAATTGAGAGACCCATTCAACCTAAACTAACATAGAAATATATTATCAGACACATTATCTTGAACTATATTATTCTCTTTACAATCTCCACATGGCGTGAAACTTATTTGTTATGTTAGTGTTGCGTTTCGTAAATTAATGTTTCTATTTTACTGATGATGGTCGAACGACCAAAATTGCGATAGATTAATTTAAATTCGAGTTGGCGTACCTAGACAAGTTGGATTGAATCACTAATCCCTGTGCTAAAATGGAATCTAAATCACACAATTTTTGTCCTCGTAAAGTGATTCTGACTTCGGCTTTCTAATGACTAAAATAATACAAAATTTTATGTTAATTAGGATAACTTGTTTCTTCAAATTATTGAATACACTTGTTCAGTTTCAAAACAAAAATATTCAAAAATTTAGAGAACCAATTTGAGTGGTTTTACATCTGTCTTGCTGTCATTGCTTGAAGTGAGCTGACAAACATCCTTGGTCTTCACCGGGGCTTAAATTGGGGATGATGAGCTTCCGAGTCAGGTACCCCTCGCTACAAGGCTGCCCTTTAAGAACAATAAAACACAAATTGTGTGTAGTATTTTTATTGTGCATGTATAATTTAATTATTGATTGGAACAATTTTGTTCGTTCGTCTTTCTTTAATTTTTGTTATCATATGCATTTTTATTAAAAAATGCATTACATACTTTATGTATACTTTTAAAAGCTTTTATTATCAACTCATAAGTTGAGTGTTATAAATTAACAAAACAAAAAATTATGTCCGTAGATGGTTAATTGTTTAAAAGAAAACCGAACTTTAAATGTGCATTAATCTGTTACAGATAGATAAAACAAGTATTTAATACATCTATTTATTAAACTGCTAGAAAGATATTTATTGAATGGAAAAGATAACATATTTTCTCTTTCAAAAATTGACTTTGTATAAATAAAATAACAGCTGATACATATATTTACATTTTGAGTTTAATATAAACTTAACCATAAATTATTTTCGGTACAATTTTATTACTACATCTTAAAACGAGTTGGCATTATTTAAGCTGAAGCTTGAATGATGTCAGTATATTTCTTGATTTTACTCGCAATGCTCATGTCTACATATTTATCTCCAATACTGACAATCATGCCACCGATGATGCTGGGATCAACTTTGATGTCCAACAATATATTCTCCCCCTTCTTTGTAAAAGCCTTTAACGCTGCTTGTAGTTCGGCCTTCGTGGCATCGTCTAAAGGCTAAAATAACAGATAAACACTTTTATAATATGTCAACAGCATTAAATAAATCAAAACTGAGTTTAAAATGTTTTGTTATTCATCTTTTGTATGGAGTGGTTTGACCACTTGTTATCTCTATTATTTAAAAGACAGAAAGAGAAATGCAAAATCATATCTCAGGAGTTTTTAGCGAATTTCCATGGAAAGATGAGCTACTACAGTGACTCTTATGGTGAACCCCAAGGTCAGAAGTAGTCATTGAGCACGGATCATACCCCCCAGAATACGTTTTGGGGTGCCATTAACTTTTTTATGTATATGGTGTCCCACGAGGAAAGGTAAAGATTTTCGGAGGCGATTCTACTACTAAAAATGAGAAAAATAGTCTAATAAACATAGTTCTGTAAATGCTTAGTTTTTTAACTATCCAGTAAAAATTTATTCTAGAACGAAAAATCTAAAAAAAAGGTTGCTTCCGGTCGACCTTAGGACCCACCATAAGAGTCACTGCATTAGCTCATCTTTCCTATGGAAATCTACACAAAACACATTTACTGGTTAAATTTGTAGGTGCGCACTGTCAGTCTGTTATCTCGTACTTCAACAATTGATGTTAGTTGATTTACGAACATAAATAACTGGATGTAAGATAACGGACTGGTAATTGCGTCTGCCGGAAGTCAGATAGTGCGCACCTACAAACTTACTGTTTGTAAATGTCTTTTGTGTAGTTTCTTAATGTAGTGTCGACCTGAGTTTAGAGCATTAGATCAGAAGATGAGATAAAAGTCCCTAAACAAGTCATAACTATCAAATCAGAGGTCATGTGATAGAAATAAAGGTTAAGATACTTTATTCTATTAAAATACTGAAAATGAATTCAGTAATATTAAGTTACTAACCTTAGCAATTGTGACCAGGCAAGGTAAGTCTCCTCTATGGGCAGCCATTATGACCTTGAACTGATTAACAATTCCATTCAAAAAGTTTAACCTGTTGTTTTCCGCAAGAAGAGCTGTAAAAATAACAATCAATATACATACTGTCCCAAAAGTCCCGGACCAGTTTAATAACTCCTAAACGAAACTAGCTACAGTAATAATATTTCAGACATGACTCCTGGCTACAAAAATCTATTTTTTGAGTTGTTAGTCACTATTGCCCCTGCCCCCAAAAACCAAATTTGGAGGGGTTGCCCCAAATATTTAAATGTAAACCCCTATCGAGTGACTTATCATTTTAAAGGTCTCATTGAGTTAATCACAACAGCGCAAACCCAAGGTCGATATCTTGCTCCTGTCCAAAATGGCTGACCTTTTAGTGTTTCTTATGGTCATGTAATTTAAAATTGAACATTTTGTATCGTATACAAAGTAAACACATTTACAGGTTTAAGATATTTTACTTTTTCAGTTGTAATAAACACCGGTGGCCCTTTAACAATTGTAAACAGATAACATTTTTGGACTCTCCTACTTTAAGTTCGTTATGACATGCCTTAATCCTTATCATTGCTGGAAAACCCCGCATCAACAAAACAATACCTGCAGTATTGGATATTATGGCTCAGTTATGAAATTGTGTCTTAGAATAATGTTGTCCAATTTTTCCAGCGTTAATTTTTACATTTATTACTAATAATTTGGCAAACTAATAATAGTTTTTTACTTTTATCAGTGTATTTTGGACAGGAGCAAGATATTGACCTCAGATTTGCGCTGTTGTGTTTAACTCAATGAGACCTTTAAAATGATGGGTCACTCGATAGGGGTTTACCTTTAAAAATTTGGGGCAACCCCCCCAAATTTGGTTTTTGGGGGCAGGGGCAATAGTGACTAACAACTCAAAAAATAGTTTTTGTAGCCAGGAGTCATGTCTGAAATATTATTACTGTAGCTAGTTTCGTTTAGGAGTTATTAAACCGGTCCGGGACTTTTGGGACAGTCTGTATAATAATATAACATAAATCTAGAAAGACAATCATTATAGAAGGGGTCTTTTGATATGTAAAAAAATTAATAATAACATTTATTAACTCTAGTCAAAAACAGTTTGAAGGAGATTAATTCAAATTCTATGTAAGCTTAATACTTTATTTATTTTGTTTAAGACCATTCTACCTACTGTTATAAATTAATACAATACAATCTCCATAATCCGGCAGTGCGCTACACCGGCGCTCAGAGAGCGACGGCAGGTCATTCAACTTTTCAAATCTCTGCAAAGCCGGCATGCATGTGAGTCAGTGTCAGTTTTTACTGTACAACATAAACCGCCTTTGTGCCGTCGTTTGTTCACGTACTTCAGTAGTGATTGTGTGTCTGTTCTGTGTATTATTGTATTAGTGTAATGCAGTGCAATGTTGGAAAAACGTAAACACGTCACATTAACTTTGGATAAAAAGTAAGAAATTTTAAAACGTTTGAAAAAAGGTGACAAGTTATCTAATTTAGCAAGAAGCACAACATCGGCCGTGCAACAATACATGAAATAAAAAATAAAAAGTACAAAATTGAGGCTTGATATGTCGGCGATGACAATATCCGTGGCGGACGAAAATGCCGTGTGTGTTCCAGGCCTTTAAGGCTCTGAAAGCTTTCACCACTGCAATCTCGTTGTGCTTCCGCATCTGATATCATATCACTAAATAGACCGCAGGAAAAGGTATTGAGGCTTCCCTTCAATTCAAAAAGTAAGAGCCACAGAAAATTTTTTCGCTGTTAAAATTTAAACGTTTTATAGTTCAATTTACTTTATAGAAACTAAGAATTTTATTCTTGTTTTTTCTTCGCACTAGAACAATGTATTGCTTTCCAGTAGGCCTATTATTGTATATTATAACATGCTTTTGAAGGTACAGTAATTAAATTACATATTTATGCTTGCTTATAAACAATGTTTTTATGTTAAATTTTCTAATAGGGCCGGATTAGCGAGATCCTACTGTATAATGTCACAACTTTGTGTTGTCAGTATTCACTTGTCGTATTATATAAAACCAACGGAAGTTTCGGCTATTCAGCCATTCTCAAGATATTGGAGAACATCATCCGTTGTCGTGGAATACTTAACACTTAACAAAAACACGTTCACAAACAATGAAATAAATTATTACACAAAAACATATTTAACCCTGGAACTGGCAGAAGGTCATGCATAACCCTCTCTCAGGCGCAGAACGCAACAATTTCGAACATTTGCGAAAATTTTCATATATTTGCATAATCGATAATTTAACCCACTTAGAATCATCCAATCGTAATAAAACTGGTACCATTGGAAAGGAAATGAATTAAACTTTAATTTTTGTATTTACAACTTTTCCGTAAAACGTATATTTACATACGTAATCATTGTTTTAAAATATGCACATCGGTCTACAGCTCTTTCCGTGCGAGAAATTTGCATACAATTGTACTGTTATTTCCCACTTCTTCAACGTTTAAGACCGTCTACACTAACATTTCTTTGGCAATTATAACGATACCATTGGATTCGTTATGATTTTATCTTTCTGTTGGTGTCTTCCAATCAGATGTCACTGTAAAATTACTATTTTATTCAAGAATTACTGTAAACCCTTGCGATTGGACGTTTCTCAACCAATGAAACAGCCCATTTGTCAATCGATATTAAGAAGGCACTGCCTTATGATTTTACAGATTTCTTTACACCATTTTGTAGAGAACAGTTTGATCTTTCTAACGGTAGGAAGTAAACTAGAAATAACCAGTTTTTTATTTGTCTAGACAGCAGTGAAAAGTACATAATTAATTAGAGCGGTCTGGTGTGACCGTAAGCTCCGTCTTGTTCCCACGTTATTCAACGCACCCTTATTGTCCGACCTTTATCGACGGCAAAATGTCATTAGATTAATGTCATTTTGTTATTCAAATAAATATAACTCAAACACTTTTGTGAACTAAGGAAAGACAAGTATACCGTTCTTTTCTTTGATTTATCCTCTACACTTTGTTATAATAATATTTCATTTTTGGGCAAAGCATATAAATGACGTTACAATCTAGGCCTACGTTTGTTACCAGTCGTGTACTTGGAACATAAAAACTGTTTTTTCAAAATAAAAAATTTGAAATTAATAAAAGTTTTTATACTAAATTACGAAACTTTTTTACGCTTACGAAAAAAATACAAAAAATGTTTACTACTTGTTATGTAGGCCTAAATTAAACTTTTTCCTTTCGTTACTGAACATTTTTTGTTTCTTGAGCTAATAACTTTTACTATTTCAAAATAAACTAATTTTTAGTGGCATATTTGAATTCTTTGAAGTTTCTTCTACAAAAAAGATATTGAACACTTTTGGATTGGGGTTCATTTACTATTTTTGGCGAATTTTTAAAAATATGCTTGCAAAACGCTAAAAACGGGCTGGCCAATTTTAGCTTTAACCATGCCAGTTCTAGGGTTAATAAACCATGTCCTTGGGCCCACTGTCTCTTACTGAACTATTGCTTATCTATGTGACAGATGGAAGCTGGTTTGTCATTAGGAAGGCAGTAAGATAAGATCTGATTATTATTATTTTCTATGATTATTATCTGTCATGTTAAAAAAACTACACCATTGCAATAAAGGAAAATTTATGAATGCGCTGAAACAATACAAAATATATAAAATGTTGAAAACTAATCAGGACAAAAGTCCTTAACGAGAAACTACTGTTTGAATCAAACGCATTACATGACACAATAATAACAGAAACATATAATGTACCTTATCTTACTACCTTTCCTAACGACAAACCCGTTTCCATACTTCACATGGATAAGCAATAGTTCAGTGCGAGACAGTGGGCCCACCAGACATGGGTTTATTAAATGGGTTTTCGTGTAATAATTTATTTAAATTTCCGTGAACGTGTTTTTGTTAAGTGTTCCATAACAAAGGAGGATATTCTCCAATAGCTTGAGAATGGCTGAATAGCCGAAACAGCTGTCGTTTTTTAAAATAGTGACTATTGACGATGGAAAGTTGTTCACATTATATTACCATATTACTTTGTAATCAAATTATTCACCATATTTTTTTATCACACATATTAGATATTTGGCGTAGTTAGATTTATGTTTAAGTATTAAGGGTCTGCTGTAGTGGCAGCCATCTTGGATTTTTATCCCATAAAAGCAATGTTAAACTTCAAACCATTTATTTTTTATCATAAAATTGTTTGCAAGGTCTCATTTTAAGCACAAACACAATACGCATCCATTTGTGTTTCACATTTTTTAAACATTTTTTTCATTTCTCCCGTAATTGACATTTTTGAAGTACCAAGTTTGAACTTTTTTCTTTACGCAATAAAATAAACGGTATCAGTTAACTGACATAAACTTTCTCCCAACTTACTGTAGTCAAAATAATATTGTTTTTAATCATTTTATTTACTACTTTTAACAAAATAAAAAATAATATTCTACCTACGTCAATCGTATAAAAAAATTATTGTCCCAAGCGGGATTCGATCGCGCGACCTTTGAATTACTGGCCGTGCTCGCTACCGTGGTGCTACCCCGTGCGGCCGCTGCCGCGATGCTAGATTGACAACACAAACTTGTTTATTTTTAAACATTTCCCCATAATTATAAAATGCCGAAGTTTTGATAAAAGCGGGTGGTGTCATTTTGTTTGGCATCTTAAGCACTATAAATACTGAAAATTTGATCAAAATCGTTAGAGCCGTTTTTGAGAAATTAGCATTTTTGTCGTTTTTTATGGGTTTTTAGGGGTAAATTACCCTTAAAAATTAAAAATTCCAAAAAATGAAAAAAACGCCTGGAGATATTAGGGTTAAGTACCTACATACCAAATTTCATGAAAATTGGACCAATAGTGTCCTCTCTGGTCGTGTATACATACAGACAGACACCACTCTAAAAACACTTTTTGGGGTTCAGGGAGTACCAAAACAAAAAATTCCACTAAAAATATTTTTGGGTTCAGGGAGCACCAACACAGATAATTACACTAAAAAATTTTTTGGGGTTCTGGGAGCACCAAAACAGATAATTCAACTGAAAATTCAAATTCAAACATTTTTACGAAAACAATACTTTCTCCATATACTACGTATAGGGTGGAGAAAGTAAAATGTATAATTAAGAGTGAATCGCAAGCCGGATCCGCAATTTTATAAAGAATATTCAGTTTTTTTTTTCAGCACTCAATTAAAATAGACGGATTTATAAAATGGTTTTAAATGTGGTCAGCTGCAAGAAATTGCACTGTTTAGATACGGCTATAGAGTGAAACGCTGGCGTCGCCGGCTCCTTTTTTGTTTAAGTCACTGATGAATGCTACAGTGATTGGCAAAACAACGCAGTAGTAATTCCAACAAAACTAGAATTGTATAGACAATATTTATAAATATATAATATCAGCAATTCAAAAGCAAACATTATTTATATAACACAAACATTATTATAAAGATTATAAAAATATTAAATTTTTCGCTAAAATGTAAAAGAATTTCTAATTTTTTATACAAAATAAACAATCAAACAAATTAGACTTAATGGAAAACAAAACAATATTTGTATTTATACACCCTGTATTAATGGTCTGAACAAACAAAAATTGAACCCGACAATTGATTGCAGAGATAAGCAATTCTGTAAAGGGCTGCATTTTCCAACTTTAGGCGGCCTAGGAAGCTCCACGGAGACGAATGGAAGGTTTTGGGAAAATGCTCCTCTGCACTCGATTCCACGTTCACCGTGCAGTACAGGTCTTACGAGAGAATAGACATGATACTATCATTACAGAGAACATCACGATTATTACCATGCGAGTTGCATCAACTGGCCGAACGTTGCATGGGAGTTGATGTTTTTTAGTTGGCTATTATCACTGAGACTGTCGTATGGATAACATGGCTTATGGGCGCTCTGTACTGCATGGTGAACGTGGAATCGGGTGTATTATTAGTGTATTACCCTCCCCCAAAAAAATCAGTTTTACCATAATTACTTCCAACATTCAATGTTCTTTGGCCTTTATCTACTGGGCTACAGTAGCCAGATGAGCCTATAAGCAAAGCCTAAAAAGCGCTTTACAAAGAAATTTTGTGGTAATTAAATGCTCTTGAAAGTAGGTTCACTAACAGTGCAGCCAATAATATTACAATATAATTTACAAACTGTCAACATTCTCGGAAACGTATTCTATGCTACAATATTTTAACATTTCAATAGAACAACTCACCCAACAGATTTCCAGTGGACGCTGTCAACTGAAGCTTGGCTGCGACCTGTTTCAAAGCGTCAACCTTGGAACCTCTTGACATGCTGGGGTTTAGAAGAGCGTCTACCAGACGAGCATCTTTTTTCAAAGCAGCCTAGTTTCAAAATATAATTAATTAACGTTCAACCAATATACAAGGTGTTTCTTTAATAAGCACAGATCATTTAAGTAGGGGGTTGCATGGAGCAAAATAAAAAATCATTTCTATACAGATATGTGTAGTAGAACAATCCACAATTATGTTATGTTTTATTAAATAATTTATATCTCTAGAACGGCTAAACTGATTTAATAAAAATGTTGCACGATAATTATTATAGATGTAAAAACACCTAGTTTAAAAAATAATCAAGTTGTTCCAATAATTCATTTAAAAATGGAGGCCATTTCAAAAAAATTCAAAGACAATAACTCAAAAATACTTAGTAAATTTTTATAAAAGACATCGAGTGAAATCCATGTAGCACATTTAATTTCCTAGCAATGGTAAAACAGCATCCATTAGTGTAGATGTCTTAGAATGGTAGGCTGTATCATTAAACTACTGCAGCACACTAATGAACGCTCTTCTAATGTTACCTTTTGTTCAATAATTTTGTCAGCTCACCGTTTAACAAGAAATTGTTTAAAACCGTTGCCATTTACGTGCTACAAAATTTTCGTTTGATGAATTTACATTGTACCATGCAAAATTTCAACTCAATGGGTTAACACGTTCGCCACCACCATTTAATATTTTGTAGTACGCATAGACTAGCGTCCCATATATGCGACGGCCGGTTTCTATCCACAGCCGCAAATGTGTGACGCCTGGTCTAATTGAAATAGACTGACGTTGAACTACTAGTAAATTTTAGAGATGTGATTTATTGGTAACAGGTCTGCCACTCATATGCGGTGCTTGGTTTGCAACTGTGACGATTTTGAAAGCTAGTAATTGTATAATGTGAGTTCCGATAAATGATCTTTTACGTGGCAACGTGAAGTTTTAAATTCTCATGTTGGTTGTTTTTCCGCCTTTTTATTTCATGGAAATGTAAAGATGCAAAGCTCTCAGGAAAATTTCTCCCCCTCTTACAATGTCACAAATGTGCAACGCTTCGTCTATAACAAAAAAACTTATGTAGAACAAACTTACTATGTTTTTGACATAGACTGAACGTCGCATATATGAGACGACTTCAAAAATGCTGAAAATAGTAAAAAAAACAAATAAGTATTGCTTGACATGCCTTTTAGGTTATTAAAAAGTATATTAACTCATTTGAACAAAATCTTACTCGTGGTCTGTGGTGAATGTCTCAACTGTTAAGTTTATCCCAGTCTATGTGTATTGCTTAAGAGTCTGCTGTAGTGGTGGCCATCTTAGATTTTTATCCCATAAGAGCAATGTTAAATTTAAAACCATTTATTTCGTTTACTTTTATCATAAAATTGTTTGCAAGGTCTCATTTTAAGCACAGTCACAATACGCATCCGTCTTGCAATTTATATTTTTTTAAATGCTTTTGATTAAAAAGTAAAAAGTTTGAATTTTTTTCCTAACACAATAAAAAATTAATAATGAAAAATAATTTGCAAGCCGGATCCGAAATTATATAAAGAATTTCAGTTTTTTTTCAACACTCAATTACAAAAGATAGACTTATAAAATGGTATGAAATGAGGCAATGTCAAACCGTTCAGCTGCAAGAACTTGCACTGTTTAGATTGGGATACAGTGAGAAGCGGTTGCGTTTCCGGTTGCTTTCCCGTTTACTGGAGCAGACCCTTAATAGTGTCACGATAGTCTGTGGCGATGAACCGTGCAACGCATATGCGAAGCTCGGAAGCAAACTTGTTAAGCTATTTATATTATATTCTTTATAAGACCATGTAGGATTTATAAAGTCGATTCGCTTTCCGAATTGCTGGTGTATACAATATAGATAATTACCTTTTATAGCAGTCTTAACAATTCTGTTTATGTTGTAGATACACTACGGCGCTGTTTCGTCGTTCACAGCCGGCTTTGTCAGGTGTAGGAACTCAACACTTAAATAAAACACACAACTACAATGAACACACACGATAACAAGACACAAAAAACATAATACAATTTATCGGAGGCTAGCTCTTCGTCAAATGCCTTACAAATTTTGCACTGGCATAGGCCAAACTGGCAGATCTTTTGCAAAAAGATTTAAAGAACATTTACCCTTTCATAAAAACCCCCTCACCAAACATAGATCTAATTATGCCGAACACTTGATTGACACCAACCATACCTATACAGATATAAACACCAACCTAAATATTATCCATAATGAGAAAAGAGGCCATCGTCTCAATGTATTGGAAGAATATAGTATTTACACTTCCCAGAAGGAAAACACCAGCATACTCCTTAATGATAATTTGAACTTTGCAGCTAATCCCATTTATGATGTAATATCTAATCTTTAAACAAACACAGCTGACCTATTAACAATTCACTACCCACCTTCACTCCAGTCTCCGTTCGGAAGCACATAAACTATGCCGTGGCCATGCCAGTGCAAAATTTGTAAGACATTTGACAAAGCCCTAGCGTCCAATAAATATTTCAATGTTTTTTGTGTCGTGTTATCGTGTGGATTCAGTGTTGTTGTGTTTTATTTAAGTGTTAAGTCCTTACATCTGACGAAGCCGGCTGTCAGCGGTGACATATTAAAATATTAAGCTATTTTACAGATATAAATTATTTAGTGAAAAAAATCAAAAGTAACTAGTAAATGCCAAGAAGGAATTGTTTCCAGGCGTCTGTGTATAGGATTATTTTCTTTATTTTGTCAGATGTAACCACCTCTTGAAAATTATAGAAAGATCCAGTTTAAAGGGATTTTAGACCAAATATTGGCATACAGATTTTATGAATATCAAGAATAACAAGTATAATGATTTATTTATTGTCAATACATTTCATAACAGTATGTGATTTTATGAATAGGAAACAAAATATTACATTTTTTTTATTGAAATATTTACATAACAGTAAAGCAGACTTTGTAACCAGACTTTTGACTGATGAAAATACCCACTTCATGGACTTCCCGGACTAACTCCCCTCGCCCAAAAAAGGTATGTCAGTTAAAGTCCAACATCAAGGTCGTGCACATTGTTTTTTTTTCAATGGTGAGGACATAATATGATCAGGGTTCGTTCCAAGGGGTACTAAAACGTTTGCAAAACAATGTGCGAAGAAAGAGACCAGAAAAATGGACCAATACCTTCCTTCTTCCTTAACCACAAGTCGCTTTTGGGCCAAAAAGTCTTCTGTCTGTCCTCTACTAGATTTAGCACCATGCGACTTTTGGCTCTTCCCAATAATAAAAACGTGCTAAAAGGAAAACATTTTGATACCATTCCAGACATTGAGATGGCCATGACCCAGCAGCTGAAATCCCTTCCGAAAGAGCTTTCCAGAAATACTTCCAGTCATGGGTTCAACGTTGGGACAAAGACATCGCTAGCCAAGGACAGTACTTTGAAGGAGATTCATTCAAATTCGATGTAAGCTTATTAGTTGTTTATAATAAAATTATTCACTGTATTTTTTTTACCACACCTCGTATTTAAACCTACTGTACTGTATTATATAACTTTTCATGGTCTAAGGTTAACTGTAGTTTTTAGAAAAGTAGACCGTGTACTACTGTTTCATACAATGAGTGTTTCCCTCCGTAATCCAACAACAGTGATTTGGTCCCTCCAGTATTGGATTATAGAGAGTCTACTTTATGTTTTACATAAAATCCAAATACAAAAACAATATGATAATTTGAAATCTTAATATTTATCCCATATATTACTATGGACAACTAAACGAAAGATAAATACAGTAGAGCCGCGGTTATCCGAACCCCGGCTAACCAAGTTCTGGGTTAACCGAGGTAGTAAAAACACAAAAAAGTTTGGGTGTTCGGTTTGCGCTAGACACATGCGGTAAAGCAACCGGGCATAGTGAAATCCGCATAAAGCAGAAAATCTTACTTATGTTAGTCACATACGATTTTGTCAAAATGAGTTCCGGTAAAACCCACAGTTTTTAATCATTATTAAATACTCAGTAATTTCAATGCTTTGCTAATCAATACAATGTTATTAATGCTTTTTCACTAAATGTCAAGTTATTCAATAAAACTCAAACTCTGCTGAGTTATGTTAATATGCCAATTAAAATCAGTACTGTAGTGTGAAAATAGAAATGGCGTACAAGCGAGCGAGTTCCATTAAATAGAAAACACTTATGGACTTCTTTAAAAAAAATTTACTGGAACATGTACGTAACCTATGTCTTTTTATCATTTTGTATTTTTATTTGAATGTTAGTTTATTTCATTTCATAATGCAGTAGATGCCTTTTTCACACCTTTGACCACATTTTCATTGATTTCACCAGTTTACTGTACGTTTCCCTCTCGATTTTTGACAGAGTCTGTGATATCCAAGGGACCCTCGTTCACAGATAATCGAGGTTCTACTGTAATTAAAAATTATGAAACTGTGCTCGTAGAACAAATGAATTTAATAACTGAAATTACTGTACCTGGAGTCCAATTAATTCTTTTTCTACTGCTTCTAAATGTTTAGATTTACTGGCAGCCGAATATACTGCGGTGGCATAGCGTCCTTCAACCCCAAATACTTGTACTGGTGCCTGAAAAATAAATAATTGCATTTAAGTATTATGCTATGATTTATAAAATGTAATTCTGACAATATAAAATAATCAAACTAGAAGATTATTAATAACATTGAAATAAAAATTTGTTGATAAAACTAATTTAAACGTTGGACCACGAATAAACTAGATAGTAGGCCCTAGGCCTAAGTGGTAGACTAATAAGTAGCAAAAATAATTTATAATTGTACAGTGCCCACAAATTATTGTCCTACTTAATTCCAAAGGTGCATTACGGTACTACGCTTTGTTAAGTAACTTACCTTTAAAATTTTTAATGATAGGCTAGAATTCCAATGTCACAAACATTATTTTTATATTCTGCATAATATAGGCCTACAGAGTGTTCATAAAGTCCCTTTAACCCCTCTCATTATTTTTGTTACTGAAAGTAAGTTAACAAAACTTTGCACATATATTGTATTGCATAACAGGAATTTTTTTGACATATCTGTCCCTCTATAATTTTGGGGGGCTTAGGGGGGCAAGGGGTGTTAGAAATTTCAAATATAAAGGTAGGTCATGTAATACATCAATGAAAAGCTTATTAAATAAAAGAGAAACACAATGGCGCAAACTAGAGCTTAATATCTTGCTTCATTTCAAAGTAATGGACAATCAAAGTTCTGAAGAATAACATACAAAATACTTATTCCTAATATTAACAAATTAATAACCTTCTTTGATGCTACGGTATGATGATATCATTTTTCAGAACTTTGACTCTCCATTACTTTGAAACGAAGCAAGATACTAAGCTCTAGTTTGTGCAATTCTGTTTCTCTTTTAATAATATTTTCAATGGTGTATTACATAACCTAGCTTTATATTAGAAATGTTTGACCCCCATGCACCCCAAAATCATAAAGGTTCAGAAATGTAAAAAACATTGTCCTGTTATGCAACACAAGTTTTGTTAACTTATTTTCTATAACAAAAATAATAAATGGGGTTAAAGGGACTTTATGATCACTCTGTACATATATGCAAAGCCTAATACACAATACACAAATTAGGCTATTAAAAAAGTAATAGGCTAGCATTAACCAAAACATAAAATTTATATATAGCCTATTGGCTAAAGGGCGTAAATTTAGCCTACTATTCAATCCTCGGCTGATATTTTTGCAGACGACGATGTTGTTTTACATTTTACTGTTAAATGTTGAATAAAAGGTAAAGATACTGTGACTAAAGTTACAACTTTAGGCTATTTTTATTTTAATTATTCTTGCATTTCTGTTGCTGTCTAGGTCAGCCGAGGGTCGGTCGAATATAGTAAATTTGCGCTGGCTAAAGAAATGATCCAGCTAACTGTGTATGTCACAGCTATCAGTTCCCAATTTGTATAAAGCTATATATATAACTCGTATTAAATAAATATGTATATGCAGATTGGGAAAAATAAGAATATTAACCTAACTATACAATCTGTAGGCTATTTACAATTAGTCTAACAAACCTTAATAAATAAGTGTGGTTTGAAATCACACTTTAACATTCAATGAATTAAAATGTCTTAAAATAAAAGGTTCATTGTCAGCAAAGATTTAATCCTCCCAGTGTTTAAACAGTTACATTAAGGGTTAAGCAGGGAGGCATGTTGTAAAAGTTACGCATAGCCTACCGTAATTAAGTTGAACTTACAACCCCACGTATACAATAAGCTTAAATTTGTGGTTAGCCCTCGGGTTGATCGTACACATCTTGTAAGGTAAATGAATTAACTTCGACACTACAGAGCCACATTCAAGTGATAATGACCAGAAAGGTCATTCTGCAATAAGCAACAAAATCTTGTTTGCATAGTGTTCCTGACTAGGCTTAGGTTCTTCTTGCAGGGTAATTTAAAGTGCAATATGAATAACTTTAACGTAGCCACAAATTTAGACTTAACAATTTAATACATAAAACTCAAAATACATTTCGGAAGAATAAAATTATAAATTGAGCAAACCTACCTTGACCAATTGATGTCGGGCAACGCTTGTAGATAGCGACCTGACCTAAAACATAAAAGTATCATAAATCAGTAACGTTTGTCGTACATTAATGAGGTTTTCTTTTTAAAAAAGAGTTAAATACCAATTAGTTGATTCAAAGGTAAAAATCTACTTACACTTTGAAGAAATTGGTTCGCAGCCATCTTGAAAACTAGTATAAGAAAATTCGCAAGGAAAGAGTAAAGAGACAGAGGTCGTTGTAAAATCAGCTGTTCTGATAAATGACTTGTAGCCTTGTTGATATTTTTAGCCCAATTGTATTTATCTTCCCAGTGCCTACAGCTGCTCCATACTACATAAGATTTTTGGTCATATAATGATAAGTGCATCTAGAATACTATAACAAGTTTGTTTATCGTAAGAATTCCCCTAAGTCAAAATATCCTCATACTTGACAACAGCTTATATGTGCAATGTTCAAACAAACTGCATTAACAAGTAATAGTTCATATTAAAACGCAATAGCATAATATATAATATAATACAAATTTTACAAGAACATTAAACTTAACTAATCTGATAAATTTATCAAATTTCATTGACTTCCTGTAATACAACCTCACTATAATCAAAATATGCTTTTGGAATAACATTTTAAAAGTACAAAATTATATAAGTCAAATTATTGGGTCATAGCATATTATATAATATAATACAAATTTTACAAGAACATCAAACTTAACTAATCTGATAAATTTATCAAATTTCATTTACTTCCTGTAATACAACCTCACTATAATATGCTTTTGGAATAACATTTTAAAAATACAAAATTATATAAATCAAATTATTGGGTCTATATGTAGGAAATATAATATTATCTATATAGCATATACCGTTGGCAGTGCTGTTTCCTTCCGTATTGTTACAATGTTAATCTTTTCCTTATGAGCTTTCTTCTTATTAATTTTCAATTTCCGTCATCTCTTAGTTTTCCCACCATAAGTAATGTAATGCACAACTTTTCTGTTTGTAGTTTGTGTTAAGATGGCGACTAAAGCGTTTGGGCGAACTTGTTCACATCATTTAAGTGTTATTTTCACTGATAAATTTCGAAATTTTGGAGTTAGTTAATATTTATTTTAGACCGCTAACGCTGACAACACATGGTAAACATTAACTATTCCTCTATTTTGGTTTTTTGAGGTGTGTAACACTTAAATCATATTGCATCGCTTTTCACACATTAAGGTAGGCTCTACTTTGCTCGTAAATGTTTGTACTTATAATAAACAACATTAGTGTTATGTTTGCAATATATTTAATAGGATTATTAATATATGTTGTTAATGTGCTATAGTTTTCCTTAATCGACGTATATGAAGTTGTTTTCTTATAAATTTATTTAGCATACCTGTATATGCCTAAACAAGGAATTGCAAGAAAATTTTCCTAATCTTAATCTTTATAATTGAACAAATTTGTGGCATTTTGAATAGGTTGAAGTACTTAATTTTATAATATAAGTTACAAATCTGTTTATTAAAGACAAGTTATTTTCTTTCCATATTTGTTTTGGGTTGGACAGCCTATTTAGGCTAATTTTACAAAGGGTTGACTAGGCTACTAATTGTTTTACTTTCTCACTATACTATAGTATAGAGAAAGTATAGTTAATTTTCTAATTAAGAGATAGAATAATTTTCTCTCAAGCTAATAATAATAATATTTATTAGTTAATCTCCTACTTTAATATCACCTCTCCTACCCCACCTACAATTATGAAGTCGCAATGAATCTGTTTAATAATTTAAATATGTTTGTAAGAAAGTACGTGCCCCGTTATTGTTAAGGTAACTTAAAAATAGTGTTAATTGCTGGAGGAATACTATTGTATAGGGCCTAAATAATGAATTTTATTTCATGCATCAGTGATTTCAAGGCTACAGAGTAGAAAAGTTGTACATGTATCCAATTATTTAAAAAAAGATTTTTTTTGTTGTTTGGTTAAAAAACCTTTAATTTAATGTACTTGATATATAAAAATATTAGACTTATACTATAAAACACAATATTTTTAAGAACAAATTTCAATTTGAATATTGCATTAACAAGTTGGTAAGTCATTTTACTTGTGGATTTACTGGTGAATTTCTATTTTTACAGCAATTAAAACAAACCACCAATTATTCTGTAAATATTATGAAACTATATACTCCAGTGATTGTAAAAAAAAAGTAAATAAGAACTTTGTTTTGACATATTTTAAAGAAATAGGCCTAAGTAAAGAAACAGAACATTCCAAAGCCATCTTGGTAGCTAACCTGATTGATCTTACAACAAATTAAAACTTCGCATATTATAAAGATTGCCCCAAAAATAGTTCATTCTGATGTTGCAAATGTAAACTTATGTTGTTGTTGTTGTAGGTAAATAGAAATTATTAACAATTGAAACAATGTTATTGTAATTTACTAAAAATAGTGAAAATATACATAGACGGTCATTTTAATGAAAATGTACAAACAACCTTACCTTAACTATATCCTTTTTGTAGCGTATATGAAATTGAATCCATGCAATAATATATTGTTCCTCTTAACTTGCTTGTGCGTGTTATTTAGCGATCTATTGATCTTAATTATTTTAGCATGTTGTAAATATTATGTTGGGCATAGTATAAATCAAATTTACTCTTTTTCTGGTTACCGTTACGTGTACGAAATAGTTGTCCAATGTAGATTAAAGAAAGTTTTGTTTGCTAAATGAAATTAAAAGTTTAGAATAGTACTTACATGTCAACAAGTAGTATCGTTTCCTAATTGAACAAACATATAATATCTTTAAATAAAAAAAAAACCTACTAACCTAAAATAATATTGCAACATTTTGTTTTGAAAGTAGATATTGTTTGTTGTGCTAGGTTAGGTGTTAGTTACAAATAAAGTAAATTTGTTTTGGACACCACGAATCAAGTCCGTTTACAACGGCCAAGAACAGTGCGGTTGTACTGACATTAATACTAGAAGGCATCACATTCTTTCTTAAAATGCTGTTGTGTTACATTTGAGAGGCGACTTATTAGTATTTAAGGGTTAAACGAATATGTATCTCTTCTATACAATTATGATAAAAGGTTAAATTTATATACAGTTTATAATCACAAAGCAAATATTATAACGTATTATAGCATACATTAATGTAATATAACTCATATTAAAAAAATCAACTTCACAAGACATTAATTATAATAAACATAACCTCAAAGTATAACCTACGCTAGGTTTGTTTGTATTATACAGATGGTGGGTGAAATCAGCTGTTATATTAAATGTTACTCATGTACACTCGCATTTATAGGAGTTGATTCTTGTTTAAGATTTATTGGTTTTTTTAATATCACTACCTATAGAAAAAAAAACTGTATTTGTTCTCTTTACTTATTTTTTTTATATGAAAATATGTATTGTAACATTGTTATTTAAAATTTATTTTGATTTTGTTACAGAAAAGTGTATCTGAAAACATTTTGCCATACAAGACAATACATGGAGTTAAGAAATAGTAAATTATGTAAGTACTCGCCTTTTATGTTCATTAATTATTTGTGTCCACCTTTTATTTTTAGCACCTACGTTTATGATGATCCTTTTATGATTAGTTTTCTATGTTCATTTTTATTCTAAACTATCAGACCGAATTCATGCACCCAATTTTAAAATGTTTACTTACCCTACGCAGTTTATTTATGATCATAATACAAGGAAAAAAACTTTATAGACAATAAATATATTATCAAGCTATTATTTTTAAAACACAACAAAATTATGAAAATATTGGTGTTTGATTATTCAATAAATTTCCATAGAGTGGTTTCTATTGAGCAGTTTAAAAGTGTTATGAAGAGATGGCTAAAGACTCCTATAATGTTGAAAAATGTAGTTTGGCTGATATGAGCATTCTAAAGTTTTAATTGTATTGTTTTGTATTCTGTTATGTTTAATCCTTGACAATAAATAAAAATGAAAAAATTAGCCCAATTGAAAATAAGTAGCCTACTTTTAATGTACCGTACTCAGTTGGTATATTTAAAATGATTTAATTTTGTTTTACAGATAAAGTGTGTCTGACAACATTTTCTTGTGTAAAGCCAATACATAGGAAGGACACAGTACATCAAGCCCAGAATTAATCAAATAAGTAAGTTTCAATTGCTTGTATTAATTAAATTATATGAACTTTAGATGTTTTTAGAAGCTCTTTCCTGAAAATTTTGGTATCCAGGTTTTACATAAACACTTTAAACTTAGTTGAACTTAAGAATTAATTATTGATCTTCTGATTTTTATCAACCACTAGTGGACCTGGCAACGCTTCATCCCTATTGCTTGATTTAATTTAAAGGGTAGTTATCCCATTTCATCTCTTGACTTAAGTAATCAAATTGCAGATGTTATTTATATCAATTAACCCTCTATCTGGCAAAGAGTACCTGGGGTACTGCCTTACAATATTCTATTTTACTGCCGTTAGTATGACGGCCGTTTCGGCTATTAGTAAAACACGTAATTTATAAAGTAGCCTACTATTACATTTTTAATTACCAACATATTTTGTAAATTATTTAAATGAAATCGTAAAAATTACTACGTCTTTCTAACATTACGGCCTAGAAAATAATTTTAAGTCTAGGCCTAACCTAAAATTATTGTATGTATGTTGCCGTTAAGACAGGTAAAATAAATTAAACATACACACAATAATTTTAGATTAGGCCTAGTCTGATGAACGAACATTTTATGTTTATTGAATGTATTTACAATGAATGGACATTTAACTGTGTTTACCATCTTAGCTTTGATGTTACAATCAATTCTACACCTTTATTATAATAACATTAAACGCATGTAAACAGTAAATATTTGTATAAAAAACAAACTAATAATAAACGGCAATTGAAAGATTAAAATTTAACTTTAACGTTAGTTTCGCCTTGTAAAATAAATAATAATTATGTAAATAAAATACTGTTAAATACAGGCTAGAATAGAAGAAGAAAGCTTTTTACATCCCTTCTATAGTAAAATGTTTGATTCAAACTGGATTCTTCAAACAACACCAGGCGTGACTTTTGGTACGACTGAGGCAAACAAAACGTTTGACCGTGCCAGTGTGAACGTGTTTCCTCTATTACCGTGCTAATTCCGTCCCCTTGGTTTGCGTCAAACAGCCTGTATGATGACAGCATCAAACTCAGGCTGTTTTGTTCGATGCAGTGTGGATTCACCCTAATACGTGATATTAATATAGAACTAGTCATACTGGGTTTACATAATATTTAGTTTGTTAAGAACACAGGATCTAGTTACCTAGTATTAAACCTGAACAAAGTAATTAGTTGCTGTATAGTTAGACAAAAAACTATTTATGAGTTCTTTAAAAAGTAAATTTATATTTTAGTACTGCATATAAAATTACGTTTGTGCCTCAGTGTTCAATACAAAACGGTGTATATTTAATAAAATTTCCATTTTTTACGGTTATTCGATGACTATAAACGGTAGTTTTATTTTAATCTCTACATATTCCGTGTAATTCGAGTTTTTCACAATCCGAGGTACTCTCTCGGTCCCATTCAACTTGAAATATCGGGAACACATCCATTGCGTATAATCTACCTAGTTTTGCAAGTATTTTATCTTGCCTAATATTTCAAACCCGTTCTCATTCTTAAGAAGTAGATCTCAATCATCAAACCACTCCGGAATATGATTGGCAGTTTCGATCATTTTATATCACTTAGGACATAGATGTTTAACTATTCAAAAGGTCTATGAAACATTTCTGTACTCGTCTCCCAGTTTCAATTGGTTTGATTACATAACAACTACATGGTAAAACCTTTCAATGTTTCAACACTCGGTTGCTGATTTACGTTTACTTGTGTCATAAATTAACTGCGCTGTAAAATATTTGTACTTTTCAACACTTGGTCTGGACAAAGCCATATCTACATAGTTAGTTATTATTAAATTTATTTCATACAATAGATTCCAAACTTTACTTCACTATTCATTGTTAGAAATCTTACAGTAATATTTTGCCTAAACTATGAGTGTGTAGTAATAACATATGTTTTATAATTTCAGGATACATCTGATATCTATTAAAGACGCAGCCATCCAATACTGCACAAACTCTAATTGACACTTTTGGATCAGCTGATTGCTGGTGAGTTTAAAAACATAATTAAAAAAAAACTACAAACTCTGTTGGTGTGAATATTTGGGTATATTTAACACTTGAAGGAGTGCTTAGTTTTTTACAAAATGAGTTCCTGAACAACCTAACCAAAAGGAAGGAAAATGAGGCCGTTCCAAAATGGCCTGAAAATTGCTGAACAGTATTTTTACAGAGCTCCCATTTTTTACTTTCTCCGCCCTATACATAGTATATGGAGAAAGTATTGTTTTCGTCCAAATTTTCGAATTTTCCTTTTAGTGGAATTATCTGTTTTGGTGCTCCCTGAACCCAAAAATATTTTTAGTAAAATTAATTGTTTTGGTGCTCCCTGAACCCAAAAATATTTTTAGTGGAATTACATGTTTTGGTGCTCCCTGAACCCAAAAAAGTGTTTTTTTGGTGATGTCTGTCTGTAAGGATGTGTACAGAGCTGGAGACCATACCAACCGTTCGATTTTGATGAAATTTGGTATGTAGGTGTAGTTCTAGAATATCTCCTGGCGTTTTTTTCATTTTTTCAAATTTTTGATTTTTAAGTGTTTTCCCCCCCCCCCCAAACTGGCCAAAAAACGAGAAAAATCAAAATTTCTCAAAAACAGCCCTACCATATGCAAAAAACCGCATCTTTCTAAAAATTCTCGTTTAAGTAATAATAATAGTAACTGATTTTTGGGGTTTTTTGGCCAAAAATGAGGTTATTTTTCAAATCCTTTTTTCGTGCATCTATACAGGCCTGATTGACATGTTTTTTGCAAATTTTTTCGAAATCGATCGAATAGTTTAAATAATAATAATATTATAGGTAATATGGATGTGTGTCACTTGCTTCTAATATTTTCCATGGTAACATTGTCCTACTTTTGCAATTCTAAATAACCATCTCCTATGCTACTCTTGGGAAGGTATAAAGTTTCAACTGGGAGAAAGTATGTGGCAGTTATCTGGTACCGCTTATTTTTAATAAATATATTAATATGGAAGTACTTGAACTAAGTAATGGATTGTTGATGAAATGAATGTAGTTGTCATGTTGAGTGAGTGGAGGGGGCAGTGAGTCAACAGAACCAAGGCGGCAACGTGACGACACCGTGCTAGCAGACAGTAATAGTGCCAGCTGATTGTTGGCGCTAAATGACACTTTGTTAGCAGCTTTTACGAACAAACTTTACAAACAAAAAGTGTGTTGTTTGCGCAAAGAGGACAGTACTTTTGAATGTAAAGATTTTTCTGGGCAGGTTGAAATATTTTGAGTTAGGTAGGTGTCCTTACAGGGCCACATAGTGAAGTAGAATGTGAGAGGATTTTCAGTTCTTTTAAGAAGACAAAAACTCGGTTCAGGACTGCTGATAAAAATCTTGATAATATTATTTCTCATCTTAGGCTAACAACAGACGAGACACCGGTGTACGGGACACTGTCCGGTGTCCCAGTTTCTCGCGGGGAGAGACACCGTAGAGCCACAGAATCTGGTAGCGCGCTACTCAGTGTCTCATCTGTTGACACACATTTAATTGATAGTACATTTAGTGTCCCGTACACTAGTGTCCCGTACACTAGTGTCCCGTACACCGGTGTCTCGTCTGTTGTTAGCCTTAAAACTGTTTTTGAACATCTGCAATGTTTTAGTAACATAGGAAGATTCAAGCACAGTAGTTCATGTATTTTTTAGTAGAAAGCAGCACTTATCATTGCAAAACGATACAAGCTATACATTTAAAAACTAGTGTAGCACATGAAGATGAAAAGTAAAAATGTTCTTATCACTACAATATAGCTGCAGTAGAACTTAAATAAACAGGCATAACAGTGAAAGGGTTAAAGTGTGTGAACTAAACATTTTGTTGTGGCCATATGCAAAAGTGTGTATCAATAAACTAAATTGACAAAATATAACATGATTTAGACTTTTTTTAGTGTAATAAATAATTGTCATTTAGAAAAACAATTTCAAAAATTTTTGTCTTGGATGTTCAAATTTGATAGTTGGCTGGTGTGATTATAAATATGAATGTTTACATTATGAGATGCGGATAAGAGAGAAACTACTGTAATTTTATTTCATTAAATCGTTTAAAATGAATGTTAAATTTTTGCTTTCAGGTTCAACCTTTTTGATCATCATCATCATCAAGCCATCTATAAAACCATCAACTAAGAAAACACCTATAATCCATCAACTTGAAAACACCTATAAACCATCAACATGAAAACACCTGTAAACCATCATCTCTCCAAGACCATCATCTGTGTCATTGTTTTATAATTCAGGTATGCTTTTATTTGTAAAACTACTAAACTAAAAATTTTCTATTTCTAACAATATTTGTTTTGTTTACCTAAAGGATTTACAGTAAAACTCCTGTTAACCGAACTCAGGTAAACCGAAACCTGGGTTATCCGAAACGCCTGCGGAAATCCAAAAATAATAGCCTAATTGTATGTTCAATATTTATTTTTTTTATTTTTTTTTATAAAAATTTGAAATTTTTTCTACAACATAAACATCTATTAAAAATTAAGTAGCAGCTTTAAAACAAATGTGCCAATGTCAATCTTTGAATGTGGTTTTCTCAGAACTCGAAAAATTTTGAAAGTCCCCCTTTCCTTTGATGTCGGGCCGCCTATTTTCTCCTTCCTCGGAATCATACCGCGAAATAAACAAACTACTGTAATGTATTTCTTTTAAAACGTTTATTTAGTGAGTCAACGCCGGCTCACGTCCTTCTAATGAAAAGGTGGCAAGAAAACGATTGGAGGGATGCAAGAAGTGAATAAAAATTACTGAGTTTTTTAATGAGTAATTCATAAGCCACAAACTATTATGTACAAGTATACTGTATATTGATGTACCGTAATCCTAAAAATGTAATTTTAACTTAAATAAAGATCATAAATGTAGCCAACAAAGAGATTTTTTAATTCGTTTGACCTTCAAATCTTTTTTAATTGTAGTGTTAGATATTCATGGCTTAACCAAAAACAATTATCCGAAAAGCTCCCCCCCCCCCCTTTTTTAGTTTGGTTAATTGGGGTTTTACTGTATTTAATACAAATGTAAGCTACATTCACTGTTTTACAATGAACATAATTCTTTGTTTTTCTTGACACTAATTGTCAATCTCAACCCCGATACCTGCAATGATTGCGCAACTGACTCAATTTATCAGCAACATTACAGTTGTAGTGAACAAGTTTAGTGGGCCTTTGTCCACCAGAAGGTACATAAATCATTAAAATTCAGTGCAATGATTTAATATATTCGAAATAATGGCGGATGGAGGGTTATAACAAAGTAATTGTGCGAAAGTTGTTGACGAGTATCTTGCAATGATGTGTCATAAGATTGATAGTGTGAAAGTAGCCTGGGTCTTTGCTAAACTTAAGCCAGTTGTCTGGCTTTCATGTTCCTTCCCCTGTTTTATTTTTTTTTTTTCATCTTTTACTACCGTTAAGGATTACTATGTGCAAGAAAAAGGAAGTTTACTTTAATTAATTGCTAAAAGGTGGGAATTATTTTAAACGAATAATTGTTTTCATTAAAAAAGTGTTTATAAGATTTTATAACCCAGATATAGTTCAACATTTCAGTACTTTTAATTTGTTTTTTTTACCAGTTAAAATACACAGCGGTGAATTAGACACACTACAAATTGTTTTCATACAGAATTTCTGAAATGTACCGCAACACTTTCATAAGTTGCTAAATATTAAATAAAAATACTTGAAACTTTCTGGATGTGATTTTAGATGTCTAAATTAAACATTTTTTTAAGTTTAAAATTTGGCTCTTTTAATGAGGGCACCATGGGAGACAACTTATAATTTCTATACACTTATTTCTACAACTTATAAACGATAATTTCTATTGTGACTACTTTTTTTAAAGATCTTGTTTAAAAAAGGAAAATGGGTACATGTGCTATACAGACGTTGGGCAACCCATCAAAGTATAACTTTATATATATTTTCCTAATAAATAAATGACTAAATTTCAGTATAAGGCCTCTAACCTATAAAACACAAACCTAATAATAATAAAGCCTTACAATCAGAATATTATATTTTCAGTTTATAAATATTTGTAGGTTGGTGCCACTACTTAGCTTTCCTAAAAATATAGTAGTATATTAGGTTAGAGAGCATATATTGTAAGCCAAATGAAATTTATATGTTTAAAAAAATACATTATTTAATTATTCCTATTCGATGAATAAAATGGGGGTCCATGCGGTACACAGGAAGCGCAAAATGGATAAAAAGTTAAATATACAATCTTTTTGACAGGTCTGATCTTGCATGTTTCAAAATTAAACTGTGAAATATAATGATACTTAACACAAACCATAATGCCGATTAAAATCTTTGTTTACATTCAACAAATAGATTTTTCTATTAGGTTTGGACCTTTCCAATGTGCGCAGAGGGTTCAAACTTTGAGTTTATTATGGTCACTGGATGGCTCTGTGGCATTTCAGACAATCTATGTTTGTTCACAATGTTTAAAAAAAATTGTATGGGTTACAAAAAGTGACTAATTTTGTTGTTATATAATGAAGAATTTCTTCATACAAATTTTAAAACAATATGTAACTTTATTCAAAATATCGCTAACAGAATCCAGTCACAGATTATAAAGCGAAGTGTATTACATTTGGAATTTTAAAATAGTAACTTAAAGTTTTGGGTGAACCTAGTTGGAAAGATTAAAAAATCTCCAAGGTTGATTTATTAATTAGCATAACAAGAAACTCTATTCAGGTGGCACACTATGTGTCTTACATTTCTTGACAATTTCAGAATTAATATCTACTACTTTGTTCTTTCCTTTCCATTTATTGTTTCTCGAATATTTTTCACCCATTTTTATGTGAAACACTTTATTTTGTTTGGTCTTGATTTTTATTTTATTGCTTATCAAATACCTAATTTTCCTCACTAATTGTCTTGGTTTAATACTGTAGTCTTTCTTGTCTCGATAAATTTTTCTTCAAACACCTCTCAAATATGTATCCTTTTACTCCTCAAATATTCTCACCCATTTTCTTGATTCAATCTTTCTGGTCTCGATATTATTTTATTGTTTTTTGAAACACCTCTCAAATATGTGTCCTTTCATTTCATATCCATTTTCTTGATTTAATACTGCAATCTTTCTGTTCCAATATTATTTTGTTGTTCAAAAACCCTCTAAAATATTTCTCCTTTCAATCCTCAAATAGTTGTCCATTTCTGAATTCCTCTTCCAATTCTTCAATATTTTTGGTCTCGATATTGTTTAAAATTATTCGTATTTTCCAGATTGGCTGTAGCCGGTGTACATCGTTGCCGATCTAAGGATTTTAATTGCACAACAATATATAAATTTAGTTGTATATTTTTCTAGATTTATTTCAACCTAATGTATGTCCTGATATCACAATTGTGAAATTATTAAATGAATGTGTCCATTGCCTTCTCCGGTCAAACTTTCCTATGAATCCCACTAAATTATAGGTATCTTTGTAGAAATTGACTTATTTCGTTTAAAATTTTATGTGCATAAATTAAGTATTCAATGTTGTATTCACATACTATTGTAATACAGTTCAAACAAAGAACACAATATTTGTGTATAAATAAAATTAAAAGATTGACTAAACGACGATATATTTATTTACAACACTTCTCCTTTGTGCATTCCCTTCCTGTGCTTTTACTTTGGGACTTGGGTAATCTACAACAAAATATTTATTAGGACTAAATTAACTCTTCAATGGCCTAATAAGAATCAACTGGAAAAACAAATTTGACTGACCACTGAGATGGTAATTTGTTGTAATGAATTTCAATAAAGTGAACCCGGTAGTAGGACACTGATAATGAATCACATTTAAAATAATAATCTTATTTTTGATTTTGATCCAAGTAATAATACGGAAATGATGTAGGCAGTGAACATTGTGGGAAAAATACCTAGCAGGTATACCTGATCACTTTTTTAACACCCCTCTGGCAACTTTTTGTCACTGTCACTTCCCTTTAAAAAGGATGTTTATGGTAAGCAACAATTACCTCTTTTTCCTATATGTTGATTACTGTAACAATACAGGTTGTATCGAAAAGGACTTTACAACTTTGAAAATTCATATAAATTTTATTAAACAAGGTACAGAGCTGGTTTTGGTGTTATTTTAAAGGAAAAAACTTCAAGTTTTTTTACCTTAAACTAAAGATGTTCTATGTGGCTTCCATTGGTTATTCTGCAGACATCCCATCGGTAGTCGATTTCTTCCCAGACTCGCACTAGCATTTCAGGTGTAACTTGCTCAGCAGCAGCGTAAATTCTTGCTCTAAGTTCAGGTAGAGTGGCCGGCAAAGGAGGTACGTACACCATATCTTTTATGAAACCCCGGGGAAAAAATCTAGCGGTGTCAGGTCTGGGAAACGGGGGGGGGGGGCATGCAATTGGCGCATCACGGCCAATCCATTGACCTGGGAAGCGGTCATTCAGAAAATCCCGGACGTCACTCAGGTAGTGTGGTGGTGCGCCATCTTGCATAAAGAAAACATTTCGTTCTCGGTCATCCTCATCGATCTGTGGTATTAAAAATTGTTGCAACATATCAAGGTACACTATCCCATTGATGGTTCTCTCTTGGAAAAAAAAGGGGCCGTACACATTCCTCTTGCTCAACGCACAAAAGACGTTCACTTTTGGGCTATCACGAACATGTTGTAATGTTTCATGTGGATTTTCACTGCCCCAAATCCTACAGTTATGTGTGTTTACCTTGCCACTTAAGTGAAAAGTGGACTCGTCAGAAAAGATTATGTTGTCCAAGAAATGTTCATCATCATCCACTCGATTTAACATATCCACACAGAAGTTCCTACGGGCAATCTTATCAGTGTCTTTAATTGCTTGTAAAAGTGAATATCGGTATATACGGTTTCAAGTGCAAACTTTTTCTTAACACACGCCAAACCGTCGTATGTGGTACTTGCAGCTCACGAGATGCACGCCGGGTCGATTTCGTAGGGCTATTTACAAAACTTTGTCTCACTTGCTCAACGACTTCGTCAGATGTGCTTGGACGACCTGAGGATTTTTTATGTTTCACTGAGCACCCTGTTTCTACAAAACACCTATGCCACTCATAAATTGTAGGCCTACTAGGAAGATCTTTAGCGTACTTGGTACGAAAATTACGCTGAACTGTTGTCGCAGACTTCGATTCTTCAAACCAAAACACACAACTAGCACGCTCCGGTCCAGTGAAGGCAGCCATCTTTAACGTAAGTGTCACTAGCACTTGTGCGGCGCGATTAGACACTAGCGGACTACGCGAGTTAAAACTTGAACTGTTTTCCTTTAAAACAAAACCAGCTCTGTACCTTGTTTAATAAAATTTTCAAAGTTGTAAAGTCCTTTTTGAAACACCCTGTATTAATTTTTAATGTGTGTTGGTAGGCTTGTGTATGTTTATAATAAGACTTGAGGCTCCGCCCCTGCTCGCTTCATTCACCAACCTCGGCAGCGGAACATTGCGAAGCCAATGCAAACAGATTATAGTATACTTTAATATTTTCACGGAAATGACGATTGAGCAGTGACCTGTAAATAGCTAATGTAAGACAGAGATCGAAACAGACATGACCATCACCAATATTTCAAATTGTGGGATGCGTTGTAATTTCACCATTAATATTAAAATTATCAACATTTCAAACAAATTTTGATATTACCAACTAAAGGAAACGATGTTACATCAGATGTTTCACTTATAATACAGTAAGCCTTTGGTTTGCTTTTACAGACCCTGAGGTGAGTTATGAAACTGTCTTGGGGATGGGCAGTGGCAAAGAGAAAGTTTGCGCATGCGCGGGACAGCTGCTAGGAGAAGAAACCACCTTAGTTGGTTTATGTCTCCCCTCCTACGCGCATCACTCACCCCACGGCCGGTACCTAATCTAAAAAAACTGTTAATTGTGAAGAATAATTACCTGATTATAGATTTGCCAAATTGGTTGGATATAAACGTGTTTTGGTTCATTGTAGGCCTAATCTAAAATTATTAAGTTTTTGTTCCAAATCAACTGTTTTATTTATAGTATGTAAAAACAGATGTTTGAATTGAGTTTTAATACAGGACAGCATTTTTCATAAATTTTTGTTTACACCATGTTTGCTTTTAGTTTGTTAATCTAACCTAACAAAAGCTGTTGGTTGTGAAGAATAATAAACTGATTCTAAATTTGTTACAATAAGGGTAATAGTTATTTGTTTCTTAAAGGAAGAAAGCATCACTTTGTCGCCCTAAAAGGAAATGTTACCGCACAAGCTCAGCGTGGGCGGTAATGTTCTTGAGGGCGACTAAGATACTTTCTTCTTGTAAGACGCACAACATTTGATCTATTTCCTCCAGCTACAGGTTTAGTAAATAATTTGCATTTTACTGTGAAAGAAACTTTTTTAAAACACGGACATCCATATTTACAAAAACAATTGAGGTTATGCCAAGAATACACAGATGCAGAAGTTCATTGATGCATTGTTATTTCAGCAGCTGTTTTACTAACGTGATTTAGTGGCCGGTAAAGTACCCTTATAAAAAGCATTGAGTTATAGCTCGAAGTAAAGTAAAATCAGTGGGCACCTTACCTGCCCCCCTGATGATAAGTGGTTCTTTTTGCCTTATTAATGAGCTAAAAAAATCGCTTGAAGTAGTAGCTGAAGGAAAAAGTCGTGCTATTCTCTTTTATTCAGTGTTCATCTTCTAAAAGCATATAGACCTTTAATTCCGTTTCGGGAGTCAAAATTAATATTCTAAATTGCGTTTTGATGCAGAAGTTATTATTCATCAACTGTTTTTGCAGCTAAACTCGCACTTTCCAGTTCAACCGATCCTGTGGCGCGCCCAAGCATCATGGGATTGTTTGCATTGCTGTTGCTGGTTAGATGTTGTTTTGTCTGATTGGGCCACACCTGAAACTTTGTCAGTTTATAATATTGATCAGAAATAACAACGGTTATTTCTCTAACTGTAAATAATAAAGGTTGCCTACAGAACTAACTTTGGTTTTAGTGTTTATAGGAAGTATTACCGGTACTTTTTATTAAATGTACTAAATATGTTATTTCTTTATTGATCAGATTGTTAAGTAAAGCTTCAAGTTAAATAAGAGCCCAGAAAAGGGTTAAAGAACCACTTTTCAAGTGTAAAATTCCCTAATTTTGTCTTACTTTTTGGTTTTCAATACCCCAGACCACCTTACCTATCCCTCCCTCAAATAAAATTCTACGTACTCCCTTCAGCAACTTAGCCGCGACTTGAAGAGGACACGAGCTTGGTGCCCATATTTAAAAATATATAAAATGTCTCATCAACAACGTTTAAGATGGGGTGCAGTAATTCCAACATAATATTCATCGACTGACAACATACAATGGATTGTATAGTGAGTTTAAATATTTTAAAAGAAATAAGCATGATAATAACATTGCAACATAACTCTTCTCGCTAGCAGCTTTTCACTATGTTTTTATCTTAAGGTGTTGGGGGCGATCTCTTCCCTTAATAGCCCACTGACTCCCCATGCTGTCTCATTTTAGTCAGTTTAATTTGTTTATGCCTCAATCCAGTTGCCATTTTGAAGCTGTAAAGATATATATTAATTTTAACTGTTAGTACATTTCTTGAACAGGGATTTTATTACTGTATATACAACTCTGATCATCATAATTATGAAACATTTTGGTTTAGGCTAATTTTGGGTGTTGTAGACTATTACCAAGATATTATATGTTTATAATAATTCTGTTATTCTTTGACATTCGGAAAACAATTTAAAAGTATTTTGTTTCTCATCAAAAAGGTAAACCTTTTGTATCTTGTAAATGTTTTCATGAGGCATTAAATATTTTAAACGTCTGCCATTTTGTAAGCGCAAAATAAAATCTTGGATTTCTGGTGTGCTGGAAAAAGATACATAAATTATATCTACACTAAATCTTCATTAAATATCTACTTCCAAAAATATGACGTGTTTTAAAAAACACATTCATTTATAAAAACTTGTTTTCTTATTTTAACTAACACTTATTTTAACCTCTGTGTGATTTTGAATCAGTCTGTAATGATGGGTTCACAATGAAAGCAAAGCTAATTTAGAAAGTAGCGGAGCACGTTTTTAAATGTTTTGTTTTGCATTGAATGCTAAACTATGTTTTAGAAAATAGCACAGCATGTTTTAAAATTTTGTTTACAATGAATGCAACTAAGCTAAACTATGTTTAAGAAAATAGCATTGCATATTTTTTAATGTTTTGATTCACATTGAATGCTAAACTAGTTTTAGAAAATAGAACAGCATGTTTTAAAATGTTTTGATTCACAATAAATGTTAATAGCTATAATACTCCAATATTATGTTTTTTTTAGTCCACTTTGGGTACTCATAGTGTTCAGGTTATGCCCTGAAGTTTGTGCTGGACGAGAGATTTGAAAATTTATAAGACTAAACTCATGAATTCGTTAAAAATACAGTATCTAAGAAAATACAATGGACTATTTATTTTAAGCCATAAAGATTTTTATATCTAAGATAACAAAAATTTACGCTAAGCCATATTTTATACTTATTTGACCAATAAAAACAATAACACAACTTTTGTATAGCGCTTTTTAAAAGATTTCTTATCTCAAACATATAGCTGGCTGTTATTTTGGACACACTATTTTTTCTAAGCCTTGAACACTTTTATCACAGACTTATAAATCTCGGTGAAATTCACCAAATGTTTTCATGTTTCATGCTATTAAGTCTGTACTTTACTTCCTTCAATTTCTTCGACTTCCAAAACAGCAGCAGTTCCTCTTTCTCAGTAAGATCGTTTAAACCAGTGGCTCCCGAGCAAATTGCTTTAATATTTTAACGACTATAAATATTTAGTTCTGGGTTTCATAAATCCAATAATATAGAATGAAAATTTGTTAAAATACAACAGGGAGTTTCAAATTCACGGCTCTAGAAGCTTCCTATACATTGGCCGGTTCAACTTAAAGAACGAAGCTCTTGGCCTGGGCACGGGAAATTGCTGGGATAACATTGTTTGCCACTGCAGTTTAGATCCAGCGACCCACAGCTGTGTTACGTAAGCAGCACACTTATTCCTTTGTGTGTATGTTTACCTCCTGCTAGTAAATAAAGTATACTAATAAGTAAGACAACTTTGTTCTCAACTTTTAAATTATAATTAATCTCCATATTTCAGTCTATCAAATCTATAACCCGATTCTATCCCATTACACGTTTTTCAGTGATGCCTCAGGAAAACAGCCTAACTGTAGTAAAAATGGTCTAAAATTGACAATTTTGATATTAAACAATTTTTCCCTAGACACCCGATAGATTTGAACTCCAAGCTATTAATTTACCAGTCGCCACTGATCTGAACTTAATGTTTTAGAGAAAACTAAACTTAAAAACAACACACTCAATACCGGTACTTACTGCAGTGAGAAGGAATCCTTAGTTAGTATCCAGTGTTGAACTAAAATCTAAGCACAGCAGAACTTAGCATTCAGTGTGAATCCAACTTAAGGCTTTACCATAACTGTTCCAAGATGAGACCAGCCCCGCTACAATTTGGAATGTGGTCTGTTTTAACTTGGATCATTGTATTATTAATGTAATTCACATTTTTTAGCTTTAACGACACAAATTATGTTGAATATTTTCTTGTTTCAGGTTTGAGTTGCAGCAAGAAGACCAAAGGTTAGTGTTAGTCTAAGTTCGCGAACCGAACGTGTCCCGCGTCCGTTTAGAAAGTAAACAACATGTCAGCCAACTTCGAGCCCATCACGCCTTTGTTCGTACCCTTTTTAAAGGAAACTACAACCCAAAGGGTTTTCCTTGTGTAAAACTCAAAGTCAGGGTGCACCATACAGGCCATATTTTGGCCTAGGTATTTTGTGTTTCTTTTTCAGGTTCCTTTTTTATTTTCAGGGTTGTGTTTTATTTTAGGTTTTTTTTATTATTTACAGGTTTTTATTTTTCAGTTTTTTTTCAATTTCAGGCCCGGAGAAGCCCACCCCCTTAGTTAAGATTATTTAAGCCGCCACCCTGGCTCTGACCCTCCTCTCCCTAGTTATACTTACAAAGGCATGATGGAATCCCTGAAATGTAATGGTATGCAGGTTTTCAACCGTTCGCTATCGTATTTTTTAACGGTTTTCGTATTCCACCCTGTACCCTCCCTTGAATTAATTTCTTCCCACTTGTATTCCATTACATTTCTTATTTTTTTACTATTGATTTAAACATATTTTTGTTTTAATACTAAACAACTAAACATTTACACCTATATATATTCAAATGTATATTAAAACCTACTCACCACATTGCTACATTTTGAAAGTATTCTGTTACATCTTTAAAATAAAACTTTACTAACCTTCAAACAGTCGCTTATTGTTCAGACACGTCTCACCGCGGTTTCGACATCACAGAGTCATTGTTGAAGACAAGAAAACTCTCACATTACACAACACATAGTAAACGAAAAATTTTATGTAATTTAACAGTCCAGGAAGTAGGAATTATCAACATGATCGATCTTTAAAATGATTCTTTTTTTTTTATTTTATACACAAACATGAAGTCTTATTGTCGGGTTTGAAATACTGAAAGTTTAACATTTAATATACACTAGACAAGGTCAGCAGAGTGCACAAAAATGCAGAAGGATTGGTTAAAACAAATTTTGTTGTCGAATCTTTAACTCAGTAGGTCTGTTTTGTTAGCAGTGTCTTAGTGGAGAAGTTCTTTGTTAGATTGTTCATAATTGTATAGGTTGTTTTGTTCAGTCATTTGTTGTTTTTAATCTGGTTTCTCCTTAGTTGTAGGTGTTGTTGTTGTTTGTATTTTAGTTTCTCCTTAATTGCAGGTGTTTATTGATTTTGTTAGAGGTTTGATGTCTCCTTAGTGTTGGTTAGTTGTTATTTCTATTTTGGTTTCATTCTAATTTTATAATGTTGGTTCCATTGGTATAGGACATATGGTTGCCAGTTCGTAATTCGTTGTTTAGGCATCATCTCCAGTCTCCAGGTTGGTTCTTGAAGTCAGGGAATGTTTAAACCAAGACAATGTATTTTGTGATTTTTGTTGCACCAAATACTAGTGCATTTAGATCTGCTTTCAGTATTTGGCTCACTTTATGACTGTTTAATCTTGAAACTACAGTAACACCATTACAATACATTGAGAATAAAATAACATAAAACAAAACATAATTAAATTATTTCTAGTTTATACGAAAAATCGTTTTCAAATTTAAAATTAAGTTAGTAGTACACCTTTTAGACTATGCACTCGATAATTAATTAACACTTTAGTCATTGCAGCACACACAGTTAAGCTTAGTTGTACACTTTAGACGTTCTTAATATTCATAGTTAAAACTATTTTTCTCTTGCCAGTATATACATTTTAATTTTTACCTATTTGAAGTACTACCAAATAAAGTAACAGAAATATTGAAAAATGTTTAAAATCATTTTACTAAGACTTATCATTTGGTCCAGCGAGGTTGGCTGCATGTTTCCCTCCATTATAGTTTTAAGACTTGCTCACATTTTTCTCAATCAACAATTTTGCATACTCAAATAATTTAAATTGTATCAATTTTTTTTCAGTTTGCGATTAAGAAGTTCTCCCAAATATTGTGTTTATTTAGTAGAGCACAAAACTTATACTTCCACAATACTTATTAGTATTGTGTTTATTAAATTATTAATGTTTATAATTTTATTTGAATTACAATTCATAAATGTTTTAAAATATTAAATTTTTTTACTTTTTTAAATGTTAAAACTGTATTTTTACTGTACTCTAAAACTATGGGGAATAGATTTAAGATTTTTGATCAGTTAGAAGTAGACTTGAAAGTGTAGGTTAGTGGGTTTTATAAAAGGATTTAATGTGGGATATAGATTTAGGATTTTTGGTTAGTTACGAGTAGGTTTGTAAGTGTAG
>JAGFPH010000290.1:559921-602575 GCA_018207615.1 Philaenus spumarius | reverse complement strand
TGGGTTTTATAAAAGGTTTAATGTGGGAAATAGATTTAGGATTTTTGCTTAGTTTTAAAAGTAGGCTTGAACGTGTAGGGTAAATAGGTCTTGTAATGTTTACAATGGGGAATATAATAAGTCATAATATCAAGTTTATAATGATATATTTTATTGGTTATATTTTTATAACCTAGCTTTGTTGCTTAAGAAATGGAGCAAGCTAGTTTTAAATTGTTGTTTTGTTTATTTTTCAGGTGTGATTTAACTAACTTGTAATTTCTCTTTCAGACACAAAACACTTTCTACTCAACAGATGGTGAGCAGAAATTTCCTGTTGAGTGACACTACAACATGTTACACAACAATCAGCACACACTCTACAAATTGTCAGAGTGTACACCTTACTTTTTTACACTTTGTCCCTGCGTAATTCCTCAACACATTTAGAGGTTGCATTAGAAACCGCGGTCCCCATCCCTTAATCCCAATCCCTTTGTTATAATATTAGGATAATTTTTGTTAGGATGTTTTTGTTAGGATGTATTTTTTCAGGTTTTTAGGTGTTTTCAGCCGACATCATCGGAAAACATGAATGTTTTCAGCCGACATCATCAGAAAACATGAATGTTTTCAACCGACATCATCAGAAAACATGAATGTTTTCAACCAACTTTATCGGAAGACATCATCTTCGTATGGGCTCTTTTAGTTTTAAGTAAGTTAAGTTTTAGTGAAGTAAGTTTTCTCCAAGAAATTTAGGAAAACATTTGATGGCTTCTCTATTTGAAAAGAAAAACATGAAGAATAAAAGAAGAAGATGGCCTGTTTGAACATGGTAAGTAATCATTTTATTTGTTTAGTAAAATGCTTAGTGAGTGTTTGTGTTAGCAAAGAATGGTGCCATCATAACTCAGATTAGTGAGGCGTTGGTCCGCCACTGTGAGATCACTGGATCGAGCAATGGTTACCCACTTATTTTTCCTCTGTTATGATGATGACCGGTGAGGCTGTGTGTGTGTTTGTCAGGCATAGAGTGTGTTACAATAAAATTAATTTTGTTTATTTTTTGACCAGGTTGGGGCTTGGACAGTTTTACATGGGATCAGGATTTCATTAATTGAAGTCAGAAAGGTTGGTATTCGGAGGCCTCTGAGGTAACTGAAGACAGCTGTAATGAGTGAGTAGATAAATTGAAGTACTAAGGCTAGTTTTGATGGTGATATGTGTTGCTATTAAATATGTATTGTATCAGTTTTAGTATTTCATTTACATAGCTGATATCTGCAAGAGATTCAACGTAGACCTCGGCCAGCCGCCATCTTGGATGACCAACCGCTGCGCCTCTACAGTGCATGCTTCTAAATTATCTTTCTGTTCTAGTGAAGTATCCAGATACGCTCTCCTCATTGCATGTCCGTGGGGGAGGGGGGAGGTTCTTTTAGTGGGTAGTTACTTCTCAACGTGGGGTGAGTCCCACAGTCCCTCTCAGGAGAGAGGTCTGCGTCAATGCATTTTATCCTCCCTATCAAAAAATAAAAAAAAAAACTTTTGATAAAGTTTGAATTACAGTCAACTCCCGCTTAAACGGGATCGGTTTATACGGGTGCGGCTCAACCGGGATCGTCAACCAGGCCGGGAGACAAGAGAGGTGGTAGGGCGAGAAGTTAAAAAATGCGGGTGACAGGAGGGCGGGCGGCCTTGTAGCAAACGAATAACGACTAACACGAAGCTGATGCTACTGCAATCACTAGTAGCATCTATTCACGTTTTGTTAGAGAATAGAGTAGCACTTATAATCTGCTACTATAGAGTAGCAGTTACTAAGTAGCAGTTATGTTATTGACGTAACATCTCTAGCCGAAAGTGACACACGGCACAGCTCTGAGTTACGTCGAAGGCCTTCTTGACTATTTAGACGGTCAAGGTGATGCATTATTATGTGACAATTTTGTGTTATGAAAAATAAGATTCACAATCCTTTTTGTTTGAAAAAGGAAGCAAACACGAAAAAAACAAAAAACTCTGACGGACTATTTTAATCGTTGTTGAACATTCTGGACTATTTTAATCGTGTTTGAACATTGTAAATAATATATTGCTGTACTGCTATTTCAATCTAAATAATACTGTGTTTGTAGTTTTTTATACATTTTAGGGGTGATTAAAGGTACAGTATAACCATATGTTTATAATTCTTGCATAATACCTTGTATTTGGGCCCTATACTATAACGAATTGCTTTAACCGGGATTTCACATTATCCGTAATGGTCTTGCCGGTAATTATCGCGGATAATCGGGAGTTGACTGTATGTTTGAACAAATTTCGATAGTGAAAATATACGTCTACTTGTACGAATTACTTTTAGCGTGACAGTGCAAACATCTAATATATATTTATACAATGTACTGAAAGTACGTTTCACCAACTAAAGCACAAATAAAAACCCTTTCTAACAAATATAATTTACAAGAGAAGCAGTTCTTGCAAAAATGTTACAACTTAAAGCCGTACCAAATATAATAAGTACTAACAAGCTTACAGCATATTTAGATTTTTTTATATTTACCCAACCCGCCATGTTAAACTTCCCTATCACAAGCGTGATGTATACAACTTCTTTACTTCACTCGGTGAAGTAAAGTTTCAAAAACTCACTCGGTGAAGTAATGAAACCCATTCAAATAACATTGAGTGCTCAACTTAATAAAATATACCTCTATGGAGCCAACGACGTTCAACGCTAGAAATCAGCTGTGCGCTTGAATGTTATTGTTATGCTTTAAAGTATTTTCCTAACCTAGCTTTTGTTTGTAAAAGAACGTTACTGTTAGAAGATGAGTGAAATGGATAGTTTGTTCCTAGGTTTATGTTGTGTTTTAAATGTTGTGTTTCCAAGTAAAAATATCCTGTATTTTATTGTAATCAATAAAAACAGTTCACTTAAAAACAAACCAGTTTATATATTGGAGATTAACTTATTTATACCCCGTCCTGTATATTATGGGGACATGAAAAATATTGTACGTAACCTCCTGTATGTATATTGTCGGGTCAGGTAAAATCTTGTACGTTACACGTTACGCAAGAGCGTGTTTACATCACTTAGCAAAAACGCTCTTACTACACTTGTAACGTAAATAGCTATTATTCCTTTTGTTATAATACAAAACAAACACCCGACAAAGTAAGTAACGGTAAACATGGTGTTGGGACGGAATATTCTTTGATTCGAATCGTTTCTGAACTTTAAATGCTTTCTGAGAAAGCGATTTTAAATTTAACATGATTTTCAATCGGAATATGTAGTTTCTGCTGTTTCTCCCCTTCTGGGTAATGTATTATAATTGTATAGGGCCCATTCGTCATGGCGTTGGAAACGGAATATTCGTCGAATTGAATCGTTGCTGAACTTTAAATGTTTTCTCGGATAAAGCGATTTGAAATTTAACATGGTTTTCCATTGAAATATATAGTTTTGCTATAATTCCTCTTCTGGCTGATGTATTATAATGGTATAGGCCTATTGCTCATTCGTCACGACGTTGGAAATGGAATATTCTTCGATTCGAATCGTTGCTGAACCTTAAATGTTTTTCGAGATAAAGCGATTTTATTTTTACATGGTTAAAAATTGTTGAGTTTCACTTGACATTGAAAACTACAGATTTATTCGACTTTCTTGATTATTTATACATACCACACCTTCCCATGCCTGACAAAATTATCTGAAACTATTTTTCATAGGACCTTTCTGAAAGTGGTGACGAAAATGCGGCCGCAGAACCAAAAATGCATTATAACTCTATTAATGTGAAAAATATTACATCCTTTTAAAGTTGTTATAGCTCATAAAAGAGTAGGGCATATTACTTAACTACCTTTGTAGCAGTGGCATAAATAGGAGTAGCTTTTTTTTGGGGGGGATATTCATCAATTTTATAGAAGACCCTGGTTCTTGGGGGTATGGACATTTAAAAAAGAAATAATACCTGTCAGATCAACATTTTAGAGCCTACTGCTGCTAGTTTTAAGGTAAAATATTGTAAAAGATTTGTGATAGCTATTAGATTTTACTGACACAAGCACTAAACAGTTTGTTGTTAATTAATTATAATAATAATTACATCATTAATTACATTATAATACATACATCAAAATATAATAGTAAAACAAGAGAATAATAATAACAGAAAAATAAATTAAAAATTAATATAAAATTAAACTGAAATATATATATATATATATATAAAACAGACTCCACAAAACAAGATATGACACATTATATTACTAAATAAACTAAAATACATAATTACTTATTATTAGCCTACTCATCCATACAACTGTATTAACAAAAAAAAAAAAAATATCATTCCATCACACTCCAAGGCAAGGACACTTGTCCATTTTACTTAAGGTTCGGCTCTCTGCATTCAAAACGGCGAAGTTGGGTACCAATTTCAATGTTAAATAACCAAAACATACCTTCACTATTAAGCATATTTTTCTGTTGTTTTTGGCAAAACGAAAGCTGTATTTTTTTTCTTAAAGTAAAATAGATTGTGGGTGTTGATTGCTAAAGTTTTTTGCAATATTTCTTTTTGCAACTGAGTAAAAAATTATTAAAGTTTACTATTTTTTACTATTTATATCATACGTTTATGAAAACAATAACACGGGTTTTGAAAATGTATTCGGCAATCAACATCCGCATATGATAGTACTTCAAAATGAAACCAAAATTTTAAATTTATTCCATGAATTAACGGAAAAAATGACTTATTCTGTAGCATTGCTCTTATGGGAATCAGATTCAATATGGCGCAGGGTAAGCGCCCCCTTAACAAGAAAGTTTTAAGCAATTTTGAAAACTGGAGCAATTTTTGTAGTGTAAGTTGGGAGTGGAAGTGATTAGTTACGGAGAGGGGTTTTGGATGTTTACAGTAATATGGGGTGAATAGGGACGCTGAGGTGAATAGGACAAAAATTGGGAAAAATATTTATATTTTTCTCCAATGAATATGTATTTTGTTGTATACTTTTAAACTCGGTGACGCAATTAAGGTTATATTCTACTTTAGAAAACTATGACTGAGATAAACTCTCAGAAGTTTTTATACTCTATTTTAGCAGCCCTTGAGTTAAGGTATTAAAAAAAAGAAGTTTACTGTCCCTATAGACCCCATAACACCTAACAGGCATTTATGTACAAAATAAATGGCTGTCCCCTATTGATCAAAACATTAGGGGGAATAGGGACAGCGTTAAAAAAATCAGAGGTAACTGGAGAAGAAAAATAAAGGTTTGTATATGTGCCTAAGAACAACGACCAACTTTTAAGCATGAAAATTGCGTGTTGGATAGTTTGGAAGCTAAATTATAGCAAAACAATACTCAAAATTGTCCCTATTGACCCCGTTTTACAGTACATTACGTTTTCTCCAATCCAATGGAATATTTGGGGTCCCAAAACATAAAAAAAGATTTAGGTACTTGTAGGTTTAAGAAAATTTTCGTTTTATTTTATAGTTATTCAGTTCTTTAAAACATGTTGTTTGAAGATATTTTTACAGTGTTATTCACTTGCGTGCCAAGACTTTTATTCCCAGGGGGAGGGAGGGTATATTATATCCGCTCTATACCCCAAAGGGAATAAATAAATAAAAAGTCATCCCCTCTGCCCCCCTCCCCCTTATTTATGCCACTACATTCTAGGCACATTTGTTGTAAATTTTGTAAATATTACCAAAATCTTTTGTCTGCATATTTTTTTGATATTTGCAACCCTTAGCGCATGGGGCGAATAATTTGTTTAATGCTTAGTTAATAACATTTAATAAGAACTTTGACACCTACGTATGCAAAAAGGAAAAACATATTTTTACTTTTGTGTCAGTTTATTATTAAACCGTTCCGGCAGATGCTAAAAGAAAAATAATAATAATAATATTTATTTTCCTCCAATTATTTACATATATAATATACTAGCTGGCCCAATCCGGCTTTACACGGAGAGACAAATCAAAGTTAAATATGGGGATTTTTAGTAACTTTGACACCCCCAACCCCCCTAAAATGCCGAATTTTTTTAAAACCTTTCTTAGCAAGCACCTAGGGCGCTAGAGGAAGCTACATACCAAATTTCATTCCAATCCGTTCGGTGGTTTTTGAGATTTCGTGATGAGTGAGTCAGTGAGTGGTATTTGGATTATATATATATACTAGCTGACCCGTACGGCGTTGCCCGTGGTGGTTGGTATTTTCAGTCTTTTTAACGTAATTGTATTCTTTTTAAGTGTTCAGTCAGTGAATGGTATTTGGCTTTTATATAATAATATATATAGATCTTAAATAATAAAAGCACTATTGTCATAAAAGATCTGAAATTATGATTTTAGTAACTTTGATCCCCCCAAACCCCCCCTAAAATTTCGAATTTTTTAAACCCTTTCTTGGCGAGCGCCTATGGCCCTAGAGGAAGCTACATACCAAATTTCATTCCAATCTGTTCGGTAATTTTGGAGAAATCGTGATTTAGTAATTTTTACCCCCCAAACCCCCCTAAAATTTCCTATTTTGTAAAACCCTTTTTTAGTGAACACTTATGGCCCTAGAAGAAGCTGCAGACCAAATTTCATTCCAATCCGTTTGGTAGTTTTGAATAAATCGTGATTTAATAACTTTGATCCCTCCAAACCCTCCCTAAAATTTCGAATGTTTTGAAACCCTTTCTTTTGTGAGCGCCTATGGCCCTAGAGGAAGCTACATACCAAATTTCATTCCAATCCGTTCGGTAGTTTTGAAGAAATCGTGATTTAATAACTTTGATCCCCCCAAACCCTCCCTAAAATTTCGAATTTTTTCAAACCCTTTCTTAGTGAGCACCTATGGCCCTAGAGGAAGCTACATACCAAATTTCATTTCAAACCGTTCGGTAGTTTTTGAGAAATCGTTGTGAGTGAGTGAGTGAGTGGTATTTCGCTTTTATATATTTTATATAGATTGGACATAATGCGGCTACCCCTGCGGTGGTTTGTCTTATTCGCAGGCCTCTACATACATAATTAAATCAAACAAACTACAACAGTATATCCAAACACACAATTGCTTACACGCATACACTCAAACTTCTATAAACTACCATACATATAAACACTTGCATTGTATGACACGGTGTTCTTATTTCTATCGGAAGTGAAGCTATAAAGAAACACGCCTAGTTTGCTAGTTTTCAGACTCTAGACGAAAAGGTGAATCAGAGGCCACTTAAGGCTAGTATTGATGGTTAACTGTCCTCCTTTATATTTGGTCACAAACTAAAAACACAGCTAAGCTTTCAAGACCGTTGTCATATTGTTGGGCTGAAGAAAAGGAGAAGTCATCGATAGTGGTTTCCTCAATTAAGCACGCTGAACAATGGCATTGTTTGTCCGAGAAATTTGTTGAATCTTATTTTCGTCCAGAGGTCCAAGCGAAGGCTACTTGTGCGCAAAGGTGAGGATACAATGTTTATTACAGAAGCTTCTGTTATTAACACGTTCACTGCTAAGGACCAGGGCCGGAACTAGGAGAGGAGATTTGTCGAGGGGGGCAAAGATCAGTTTGCCGCCCCATCTCCCTCCCTCTCTCTTCTCTCCCCCACTATTAAAATGTAATACCTCCGTAAGCCATTTTTTTAGATGAGGTAGTTGAAATTACACAGCAGTATGTTATGAAGAAGTACGTGTTTTTTTTAAATGAAAAACACTTATTTATTACATTAATACACTTAACTTATAGACGACTAATACAAATTTTTTTTATTTGTAACTCAATTGCAAATACGCAAAAAAAAATTCGTCTACAATGTCATTTTAGCTTGGTCGGAAGTTGGAATGTTATGTATTGTACCTAAAATTGAATTCTTCGAGCCTTCTTAGCTGTAAATGTACTGATGATGTCGTAAAAGTTGAAAAGGGAAGCTCGTTGGTGTTCAATTGATATTATGCTTAGATTAGAAAGTTTCTTCTGTCCCATTGTACTTCTCATGTAGTTTTTGATGATTTTCAGTTTACTAAAACTTCGTTCTTCAGATGACACTGTAGCTGGCAGCGTGAGAAACATTCTCAGTGCGGTAGTGATGTTCGGGTAGCCTTCCTCCAGTTTATTTTTATAAAGTTTTAACATTTCTCTTGATGTGACTTCTTTTAATTTTTAGTCAACTGATAAAGCGTGGCGCTTGAAACTTTCTATTTCAAATTTTAATTCTTCATTGTCGAGATCCGCAGTGTAGATGTTTGCCAATTCTTCTGCTTTCATTTTTAGATCTTTTACTTGCATTTCTTTGATTCGAACTCCATTCAAAAATCCAAACTTGCTGTTTATGTTGTACATAGTAAATAAATGAATACAACAACTGTCAGTTCTAAAAACACACGCAGACAAAACAACTTAACTGTAGCCGTGGCAACTGGCAACAGAGAGCCCAAAATCATTTTAAGGGTCGGCTCCAGTAAACGAGAAAGCAACAGGAAACGCACTTCCGGTATCACTGTATCCTATCTAAACAGTGCAATTTCTTGCAGCTGAACGCTATGACATTGCCTCATTTCAAACCATTTTATAAGTCTATCTTTTGTAATTGAGTGTTGAAAAAAAAAACTGAATATTCTTTATAAAATTTCGGATCCTTCTTGCAAATTATTTTTCATTATTAATTTTGTATTGTATTAGGAAAAAAATTCAAACTTTGTACTTACAAAATGTCAGTTACTTGACAAATGAAAGAAATTTAAAAAAATATAAATTGCAAGACGGATGCGTATTGTGACTGTGCTTAAAATGAGACCTTGCAAACAATTTTATGATCAAAAGTAAACGAAATAAGTGGTTTGAAATTTAACATTGCTCTTATGGGATAAAAATCCATTTTATTTATACTATAGCAGACCCTTAAGGAGGTAGGACGGGCGCATCGCGTCGAGGCCACACTGTTTTCCCGCCCCCGAGCGCTCAGGCTACTAATTCATACCAGTAGTAGGCATAACACTCACTACAGACCCATGAGCTGCGTTAATTCTTGTGTCCTTTAAGACTTAAGAATAAACTTGTTAACAGTATAATAAAGTTTATAAATTATGCAAAAAAATTTAATAAAATGAAACAATATTGATTGTGATATTATTATTTTGAAAACGTTTTAAATAACTTAATATTTTTTTATAAACTTTTAAAATTTTGCCGCCCCTGATATCTGCCGCCCGGGGCACGTGCCCCCCCTGCCCCGCCCTAGTTCCGGGCCTGCTAAGGACGCACATGTGAGCTTGACACTGAACACTATGCGAGAAGCGGCCGACGCACAGTGCATTGCGTGCTTCGCACGCCAACCGCATTGGGAGTATTTTCAGTACACAGTGCATTGCGTGCTTCGCACACCAACCCCCTTGGAAGTATTTTCAATACACAGTGCATTGCTTGCTTCGCACGCCAACCCCTGTATTGCTAGTATTTTCAATGCACAATGCATTGCGTGCTTCGCACGCCAACTCGCATATTGGGAGTATTTTCAATATACAACGCATTGCGTGCTTCGCATGCCAACCCCTGTATTGGGAGTATTTTCAATACACAATGCACTGCGTGTTTCGCACGTCAACCCCGGTTTTGGGAGTATTTTCAATGCACAATGCATTGCGTGCTTCGCACGCCAACCCCCGTATTGGGAGAATTTTCAATACACAGAGCATGTTTTAAAAGATTAGTGATTATTAGGTAGAAAGGTTCAAAAATAAAAAATAAAGTAATTTCTACTCATTTAGGCTATAAATATAAAAATAAAAGGTCAGCTCCTAGCATAGGAAATACGAAATTTGCGTAGCAGTGAACGGGTGTTTTAATCAGGGTACTCTGACCTTCGCTACTCACCAACGAAATAACAAGCGCAAGCTCGGCGACGAAAGTAAACTAGTTCTGGGCATCGAATTGTACGCCCGGCTCCTCGCTTATCTATAGTTTGTGGCGAAAGAAGTTTTAAAACGACAAAACAATTTCTCAATACCGACTAGGCGGATGGTCAAAGAACAAATTTAGTTCAAACAAATTTTTAAAACTAAAAGATGTCCACGTTCGTACTATCCTAACCTTTAAAATGACATATTCAGAATAATTTTCTGATCATTATTAGGCTACTCCAGTAATTTTATTACCCCGTTTAACATTGCTCTTATGGGAGTTGAAATTCAATTGGGTTTGCCAAACCTTAGATAAGATACTTACATCTATACATATAAAAATAATTCGATCACGCATCTGAACCGCTGACGTGAGTTGAGAGAAATTCCAAAATTGAGTTTTTGTGTTTCGTGGTTTTAATTTGGGAGATTGGTCTAATCACGAGTTCCCCGAATAGCTACCAGCGTTTATAAAATACATTACTAGAATTTGTTCCCACCTCAGCGTCCAGCCCCGGCTTTCGCACTGGTTTGTTCCGGTCGCTTGTTCGAATGTTACTTCTTGTCAAAAAACGTGCTTCCAGTTGTTAGAAATTTTTGGATAACGAACTCGTCTGAACGACTTAGAAAACCAACGTGTGTACCAAATTGGACGTAAAATGGCGGCCGTTTGAGTATATACACATGAAATAAACAGGGGTGGCAAAAAGTCCCGGAACAACCCAATATCTTTTTCCAGGTTCCACTTACACAATTGAAACTTTGCAAATTGTTTATGGGTATAAAAAACTACTTTTTTAGAATATGGCTGATTTTTCACCTCCTCTGGGGGACGGCCCGTCAGCAGTCGGTGAAAAATCTTAAATGTAAGCATGGGTTGTTATGCATATCATTTTAAAGGTCTTGATGAGACAAACACAACGACATAATAAAAATGAAAAATGGATGATCCTGAAAAAAGTTATGGCTGTTCAAAGTTTTGATATGCTGCATGTTAAATGAGCCTTATTCTACGTTTGAATAAGTTGATTCAGCCCAGAGGAGATGACAAATCAACTGTAGCATAAACAAGTAGTTCTTTATACCCGTAAACAATTTGCAGAGTTGAGCGTGTAATACATGGAACATGTAAAAATAAATTAAACTTAAATAATTTTCTTTTCTAGCCCTTGGGCCGCCTAGGTTTGACATCAGTCTTGCCAACCGACTTCCTATTTCCGTATCTTTTATAGCGATTTTCTCTACTTGACGCCCAAACGATAGGTTTTTGTCAATTTCTACTCCTAGTAGAATGCTTCTTCCATTCTATAATATGTACACCATCTACAATGAGCTTCGGTTTCCTGTAAACCCTTCTTTTATTTTTGAGCACCGCCTCCGACTCGTTTCCTATTGGTGACAATCCTGTTAAGTTAACCTAATAAAAGTAAGAAGGCGCACAAGCACACAATGAAGTTACACAAGCACACTTTTTATTTTTCATACTTCCCCTTGTTAATTTTTCCAATCGGCGCCCCTTCCGCGGTTGGGTACGCCAGAGCACTATTATTTTCCATTAACGTTCAACTTTAGCTCACAGTAAATAAGTTTAAATAGGAATAAGTTTTCGATTTCATCACATCGTGTCCTGTCTGCATAGATTGGATCGAGCAAAGAACGGAAACGATAGAATGGCTCGCATGAGCTTCCCAACAATTTGATTAAACTTGCCTTTCACTGTAAATTCTAACACAATGGTTAGTCCCGGACGTCGGCATCAATGCCATTCATCCATAGTCACAGACTTCCGTCGCTATTGTAGATCCGGTCCAATTTTATCCTGATTGTGAAAAATGTGGGAATATACCACAAAAAGAAAATCGTATTCATTCCGCTCTGAAAGGGGGAGCTAGTTTGGTTTTTGCATCACACAAAAACAAATTATCTTATTATTGTCAGTCAAATACGTATAGATCATCAAACATCAAACAAAATACTAAGAATTTTGTCTCATCGCTCAACTAAACTATAGAATTTTATTTTCTAAAACAATTTTTATTAAACTGTCATGTTAAGATCGCTGATATGTTACGCAGCACAAGTCTGAGGCTATAACAAATAGAACAACTTTTACGGTTTCTCGCTAAACGCATATTTAACAAATTGTGTTTCTATACTTTTAAATTACATATGCATTATGTGATGAGGGCGTTAGGCATGTCGGAGGAGCGGCTTTCAAACTATTTCGCAGAAGAGGTCGTAACCAAGAACTTGTTTTAGTTTAGGGAATGGCAAATATTATCAGACAAACTTGACATGCCTATTCCGATAAAGGAATATCTGACATAGGAAAGTGGAAGGGTCAGTTTCCTGTAGACCTGTAGTCGAAGCTATTCATTGTCGTAGCAAACAAATTAGTTTGTTTCCTGCGTGAGGAGCCTTTGTCATTCTATTTATAAAACATTAGATTTGGAACTATACCCCGCGCGCGATAACTTTTCACTTGGGACTTACACAATTTGGCAACGCTGCGGGTCGGCTCGCTACCCCATCCCACTTATCAAATGTATCCGGTTGGACGATGACTCACAACTAGGCTCCTAGTAAAATTACACTTTTTCTTCAAAACTTAATGAAAAGTTCATTATGACTATGCATCTTAAAGATAATTTTCTAACAAGAAATAATATATAAAAATGTTTGTAATCAGACAACTAATAGTATTGGAAAAAGGGTAAACTAAATATATTGTGATCGTTTTGCAGAAAAATTAACATTTAAATATAAAACAAATACTATTAACAAAATAATATAAACTTTCAAAAATGTCGTTTTTAACCTGCTGACATTAAATATCTTACTGTAAAAAGTACAATACAAAGTACTTTTTTTTTATATACAAAATGGCGGATTACGGCTAAACTAAGCCAAAATCGAAAATGTTATACTACATTTTCGACTTACTTTTGCATGTAAAATCTGAATCTGCATAGCCCGCTACAAAATTAACTAAAAACTTTGTTAAATTTAAAAAAAATATGATTTTAGGCTAATTTTGTTTGTTGTAGACAATTACCAAGAAATTATGTTTTTGTCGATAACTCGGTTATCCTTTAACCTACTGAAACTACAAATAAAAACTACTGTCTGTCGTTAAAAAATAAAAATATTTTGTCTCTTGTAATTTTTTTGTAAAGTTAACGGTTTTTAAGATATTCCACGTTAAAAATTTGTAACGGCCGCCATTTTGAAAATTATAAAAATAAATTCTTTGTGTTTGGTATACTTGTTAATTGTAACATATAAAATGCTTATTCTAAATTTGAACTTTATATCTTATCTATTTCCAGAGTTGCAGTGAACTTTTGTAAAAAAAACAAAATGGCGAATTACGGCTAAACTAAGCCGAAATCGAAAAAATGTTATACTACATTTTCGACTTATTTTTGCATGTAGAATCTGAATCTGCAAAGCCCGCTACGCTTTACTGAATCACCCTGTACATCTATAAACAATACTTAATTATAATTGTCCAATTTTAATACATTTTAGATATTTATTATCAGAAAAGTATGACCAAACATGTTATGATAAGAAATATTGAAAAATGTATCAGAAGAAAAAAATAATAATTTGCAATTTCGAAAGAGCCTTCTCAGGAAGTGCACCTGTGAGTCAGCGCGATAAGACACATCCGCTCGTCTCAACAGTGCGACGTTGCCGATACCATTTTCACAGTAAACTCCAAAAATCCCAAGTGCAAAGTTATAGCGCGTGTAGTATAGGCACTAAAACTTATGTAAATTAATTTTTTAATGCTTCAATAAATAAAATGGATTATCAAATGTAGCCCCGAATTATTATACTTAAGGCTCGACTCCCTAAATTCAAAACGGCGAAGTTGGCAACCAATTTCAGTGTTAAATAACCTAATCATACCTTCACTTTTAAGCATATTTTTGTGTTATTTTCGTCCAAAAACGAAAGATGTATTTTTTTTCTCAAAGTAAAATAGATTGTGGGTGTTAATTGCTAAGGGTTTTTGCAATATCTCTTTTTGCAACTGAGTAAAAACTTAATAAATTTCACTATTTATGTCATAAGTTTATGAAAACAATAATACGACTTTTGAAAATATATTCAGCAATCAACATCCTCATATGACACTACTTCAAAATTAAACCAAATTTTTTAATTTATTCCACGAATTAACGGGGGAAAATGACTTATTCTGTAGCACTGCTCTTATGGGAATCAGATTCAATATGGCGGACAGGATAACCCCAGTCAATGGAAGGGATATGTCAAACATGCATGACAATATAAATGGGGATTGATACAAGAATTTTATTATCCAGGGAAATTAATTGGGTCTTTTTTTGGAGCCCGCAATATATATAACAACATAATAAGTTGGTAACATCAAATCAATTAAGTTATTTTATATAACAGAAATGGAAGCATAAAAAAAATATCGTGCAGTTCTAACTTAGTCACAGTAGGCTATGTGTACCTGCATTCAACTTTCATGGTGGTCCTCTTCAAAAAAAAGACCCAATTATTTACGTTAAGTTGTTTGAATAAATATAATATATTTTTTAGTTCTCCTAGTGACTGTAGAATTGCTGTATGTATTAATGTAAATATTTATGTAAACAATAATTTATAGTTTATATCAGATTTAAATAGTAAAAACTTTAAAAAACCGTTTCCAACCTGGCAAACGGTCTATTGGCTAACAATGCAGATCAAAATAATAATAAAACTAACACAAATATGTTAATGTTAAAGATATTTATGTTAAAAAGCTCACCCCAATCTATTGTTTGTTGCATTATTATTAGTTTGTAAGATATTTTTAAACTTTATTATTTCAAAGCCTAACTAGCCTACATATGTCAAAGGCCTATGCTGTATGTAATTAATTTCTATAAAGCGCCTAACCAACAAGTTTTGAAGGTTTTAATAAATAAATTGAAATAATACTTTTGTTCTAACTCTGCTAAATTGTCATACAAATTGTATTTCAGTAACAAAATAATTCGTCACGCAGCTGAACCTCTGACGTGTATTGAGTGAATTTCGAAAATGAAGATTCTATGTTTTAGGGTTTCAATTAACTATTTGGGAAATAATTGGTCTAGGTGCTGAATAGCTGCCTGCATTTGTGAAATTTTTATATTAGTATAATTTGGTTGCACCTCAGCTTCCAGCCCTGGCTCACGCGCTGCTTCGTTCCGCTCGCAGCGGAAACACTCGCTTTGCTAGTTTACACTCAACCTTGCAGTCTCGGATCGTGGACTGGTTTGCTTCGCTCACAGCGGACAAACTCACTTGTTATGGTATTTTTAGGGTACTTTAGTGGTAGTTACGTTTTGATCGATTTTGGGGGAACCAGACTGGCTATAAGGTCGTGTAGAAAACAAAATGTGCAGGATAAAATCACATATAGATTTGTTTAGAAAGATAAAACCCCAAAAAAGATTCGTTCTAGTAGGACAAATCTCAAACCATTGTTACTTCCTGTCAAAAAACGTGCTTCCGGTTGTTGGATTTTTTGGCTAACGAAGTGGTTAGAGCGATTCAGAAAACCAACGTCCAACGTGTCTAACTTACCAAATCTGGAGCAAATCGGATGTAAAAAGGTACCCGGTTCAAACAATGAGGGGATTTCACCGTGGGGGGGAGGTTTTGGTCCGAGCCCGACGCTCGCGGTGCAAACTCGCAAAGCGAATTTCTCGTTGAGAGCGAAACAAAGCAGCGTGTGGTCCGGGGCTGGAGGCTGAGGTGCAAACAAATTTTACTAATATATTTCGTAGACGCAGGCACATATTCAGCGCCTGAGTAGACCAATTTCCCAAATACTGCAGTTGGTTCAAACGATAAAACATATAAACTTAATTTTGGAAATTCGGTCAACTCAAGTCAGCGGTTCAGTTGCGTGATCGAATTATTTTCTGTGCAGGTGTTTTTAAAGGAACAGATTTATAATAAATCAAAATAACAGCTGACAATTTCTTGTTTTCCCTGTAGCCAACATTCCTTCATCTACATGTTTAAAGGAAGTTTTTATCGTTAACTTCCGTTGACCATTTCCTGTATAGAATAGTTGGGACGCCAGATACTTATTACTATGCTGTATGCTTTATTGAAGTCACACGTTACGGCTAATAGTTTCCAATCCGAACGGCTACCACATATAGACATTTTTTTACAAATTGCAATATAAAATGTTTATATTTACCCTTAATAAAACTAATAAACACATTAAAATTGAAAAAAGAATAACAAAGCCTAAATTTTTAGTACGAGCTCACAGAGAGGTGTGTTGTAAACTTTCCACTTGTAGTGGTGGTTTCATTTTCTTTGCTTTGTTTCTCTAGAATAGCAATTAAATATAGCAGCACCATATTGAGTACTATATCTGCCTTAGATAATGGTAAATCAATTAATCGGTTAGACTAAACAACGATTCCACAGATTTCCCTAAAAAATTCACAGTTTATCCATACTAATGCCAGGAGCGTTTAGACATTGCAATTACTACAGTCTAAGGGTTTGAAAAGGGGTTGCTACCCCTATACAATAAATTGAACTAACTTCCTACAAACAATAAAGTTATGTAATATTATTCTTAAGTGATATGAAAAACGATTTGCTATTCGATTACTAACGGTCGGCTCTAGCTGTCGGTCATGTTGGCTGACACTCCGTAACACCAATGTAAAATTAAATCCAAATTTTTCCTTTATTTTTGATCGGCTATTTATGAACGATATGTCATTTTAAAGCTATGGCCAATATGCATGCAAATGGCTTTTCCAAAACTAAGAAAAACATTCTGTTTAATATTTATTAACAATTTAAAAAAAATATTTTTTTATGTTTTTACTATTAATTAATTATAGCGAAAACCTACCAAGCCAGTCGCATGAAGAATTTTGTCCCCAAGAGTTTGGTATTTTTTAAAAACGCTACTTGAACAATTGAGGGTTTTAAATGGATTTAGGCTGAGCAATGTCCGTGTAACCTACCGCCGCTGTAGGGTGATTTTAAATATTTTTTTACGTTGTAACTAATAATTGTAGCGAAAAATTACCAAGCCATTCGGATGAAGAATTTTGTCCCCAAGAGTTTGGTATTTTTTTTAAAACGCTATTTGAACAATTGCGGGTTTTAAATGGATGGTAGGATGAGCAATGTCCGCGTAACCTACCGCCGCTATGCTGGAGTCGCAGGTTGGTTTCTGTTTTACTAGAGCCGACCCTTAAGTCAAAGGGATGAAATGAAATAACTACCCTTAAAATTAAATAATAATTAATACGTTTACTTTTTCTATACTCTTAAACGACTCAACTAATTTCACTTGAAAATTTCACAACTTACACGTACAAGTACTACCGGAATTGTTTAGAAAATATGATCACTACAATCAAAGAGATTAAAATGGGATTGCTACCCCTATACAATGAATATAAATTGACCGCAGCTCTCCAAGTGGCAGAGCTGTGCACTACTAACATTGAGTTTGTGTGCGTTTCATTCTTCCGCTAGCAAATATAGGGCAGCTTCGTAAATGCGGAAAATAGAGGGTTTTCAGACGTAACCCTGACTGTAAATGTACTGAAATACGCATGCGTGACAATGTGTGCGAGTATGTGTTGTACACAGCTTTCTCTCGCACATTCAAAATTAACGGATATATTATTTTTCTAATAGGCCTATTCCTCCGCGAGCAACAAGTTGATGTGATAAGGATTAGAGTGCAGGCTAAACACTCGAGTAGTATCGAGTAGGACACAAATTTGGCGGTAAATGTTTCTACAATAAAGCATATCCTAACTGTCCTAACCTTTAAAATGAAATAGAATGATTTACTGATCATTATTACTCCAGAAATCTTATTAAACGTTCAACATTGCTCTTATGGGAGTTGAAATTCAAGATGGTGACTGGGTTTTTCGTGTCTCATTAATAGGGTAGAAAGAACCACTTGACTTAACATACGGCGGGCGGAAAAATGCCCATATAAAATGAACTTTGTCGCCCGCCTATAGGCGAACTGGAAAGTACACTAAATGCTTCTTATGGGCACTTTTCGCCCGCTAAATCATATGTTAGTAAAACAGCTGCTGAAACAACAATGCATCTATCTCTGCGTATTCTTGGCATAACCTCAAATGTTTTTGTAAATAGAATGTACATGTTTTAATAAAGTTTCTTCCATAGTAAAATGCAAATTATTTACTAAAACTGTAGCAGGGGGGGGGGGGGAATGTTGTGCCTTACGGGAAGAAAGTATCTTAGTCGCTTTCAAGAAAATTACCGCCCTCCGTGCGGTGACATTTCCTTTCGGGGTGACAAAGTGATACAGCACTTTCCTCCCTTAACGGTCTGCTCCAGTAAACGAGAAGCAACAGGAAACGCAACCGCTTCTCACTGTATCCCTATCTAAACAGTGCAATTTCTTGCAGCTGAACACTTTGACATTGCCTCATTCCAAACCATTTTATAAATCCATCTTTTGTAATTGAGTGTTGCAAAAAAAAACTGAATATTCTTTATACAATTTCGGATCCGGCTTGCAAATTATTTTTCATTATTAATGTTTTAATGTGTTAGGAAAAAAATTCAAACTTTGTACTTACACAATGTCAATTACATAACAAATCAAAAACATTTAAAAAAAACTAAATTGCAAGACGGATGCGTATTGCGACTGTGCTTAAAATGAGACCTTGCAAACTATTTTATGATAATAAATGGTTTGAAATTTAACATTGCTCTTATGGGAAAAAATCCAAGATGGCCGCCACTACAGCAGACCCTTAAGGATCTTCTCCAGTAAACGAGAAAGCAACCGGAAACGCCAGCGATTCTCTCTATAGCCGTATCTAAACAGTGCAATTTCTTACAACAGAGCGCTTTGCCACTGCCTCATTTCAAACCATTTTATAAATCCATCTTTTGAGTGCTAAAAAAACACTGAATATTATTTATAAAATTGCGGATTCAGCTTGCGATTTACTGTTAATTAAACATTTTTAATTGTCTAAGGGGAAAAATGAAAACTTGGTATTTAAAAAATGTCAATTACGTAACAAAGGAACGGTATTTAAAAAAAAATGTGAAACGCAAAACGGATGCGTATTGTGACTGTGCTTAAAATGAGACCTTGCAAACAATTTTATGATAAAAAATAAACGAAATAGATGGTTTGAAATTTAACATTGCACCTTATGTCCTTATGGGATCAAAATCAAAAATGGCCGCCACTACAGCAGACCCAAGAGTCTGCTCCAGTAAACGGTTAAGCAACCGGAAACGCAACCGCTTCTTACTATATCCCTATCTAAACAGTGCAATTTCTTGCAGCTGAACGCTTTGACATTGCCTCATTTCAAACCATTTTATAAGTCTATCTTTTGTAATTGAGTGTTGAAAAAAAAAAACTGAATATTCTTTATAAAATTTCGGATCCAGCTTGCAAATTATTTGTCATTATTAATTTTGTATTGTGTTAAGAAAAAAATTCAAACTTTGTACTTACAAAATGTCAATTACATAACAAATCAAAAGCATTTAAAAAAATGTAAATTGCAAGGCGGATGCGTATTGTGACTGTGCTTAAAAAGAGACCTTGTAAACAATTTTATGATAAAAAGTAAACGAAATAAATGGTTTGAAATTTATCATTGCTCTTATGGGATAAAAATCCAAGATGGCCGCCACTACAGCAGACCCTTAAGACACAAATAACTACATGTTTAAGCTAAATAATTGGCAAAGCTATGATGCGAAAAATGGCGCCAGAAAGCCCTAAAAGAAAAATGGTCAACTATATTTCCTACATTTTCCAGGGCGACCGTTTTCCCATATGGGGGTAATCTATAACCCCCCCGCCCGCCAGAACCCCGGAATTTCATCGTTCCGGTCCTACTAAATTCACAATGACGGTGGTTTGTCATAATTTCCGTCAAGAGTTAGTACGCTTTAAATTTTCCATGGAGGTGCTCTATTGAAAAAGAAATGGAAATAGACATTTACATCTGACAGACATCCAAATGATATTTTCTAGGGGGGGGGGGGGCTAGACCGGGCTATGTTCACTGCTAAGGACGTACATGTGAGCTTGACACTCAACACTACAAGCATTGCGTGCTTCGCACGCCAACCCCCTTATTGGGAGAATTTTCAATACACGAGCATTGTGTGCTTCGCATGCCAATTTTAAACCCATATGCTATGGACGCACATGTGCGTCTGCTTTAAAATATTAGTGATTATTACGTAAATACTATTCTCTTTAAAGAAAAATACCTGACTATAATTAATAATATACTTTCCTTTCCCTGAGAGCTATGGGCGCCCATGCCTAAAACTTTAGCACGTCTTCGCCTAAAGATGCGGCTTATCTTCCATCTCGGTTAAATTCGTTTACCCGAGTTCAACTTCTTGGTAATTTGTGCAAATGACTCGATGAAGATAAGAGACCGCAGCTCAACGTGTACCACGTCCGGGTGGGCCGGAAGTCTTGGATGACGTCATGTACTTACTTCCTGTCTGAGTCTTCCACAAGTCATTGCTCTGTTGATGAAGTCGAGAAGGAATCTTTTGTACATTAAAGTTGATTGTAACTCGTAAGATAAAACAGTCATTGATTAGTTCAACAATGACACGTTTCTTGTTTATTATAGAATTTTAAAGATTAAACTTCGAAACACGGGGTGTTTCAGGAGTAGTCTGCCTTACTTCACAAACAGGATAAAAGTTCTTATAAAAATAGATCCTAAATCGATTCTTTAGTTTAGAGCATCGGTTCTCAATCAACCCTTTTTGCAGTTGCGTTCTCAACCCCTTACCAACTTCTTTTTACGAATTTTATTGTACCCCCAAACTATAATTCGTATCTATTACAAGTATGGCGTCGGTAATGACAATGAATAATACTTAAATGTATTAACATTTAAGTATTTATTGGTAATTACATTCTGCAATTTGTTTTATTATAGTTTAAAAGAAAAAAATACATTATAACACTTCTTTTACTTGCAATTTATATTAGTGGGTGCTCTGCCCTTGCTTTGTTGCACACAATTTTTTTGAAGTTAGGTTAAAAAAACCTAGTATTATGTCTGGAACAGCATTTATCTTGTTTCTGTATTTATTAGCGAATTTCCATAGGAAAAATGAGCTATTGCAGTGGCCCTTACACAAAATGTTCGTTGTCTACGTCGCTCGGACGAGTTCGTTAGCCAAAAAAATCCAACGACCCGAAGCACGTTTTTTGTCCGGAAGTAACTATTTTTTGAGATTTTTAATACGAGAATTAATTTTTTTAGTTTTTTTTGTACAAATATAAATATAGGATGTAATTCTGCACATTTTGTTTTTTTACTCGACCTTATAGCTCGCTTGGTTCCCCCAAAATCGATCAAAAGGTAAAATACCATAAAATTACCCGATTCAAAGCCATTTGGTGGATTTCACCGTGGGGTTAGCGTGCGAAGCACGCAATGCTTTGTTTATTGAAGATACTTCCAATATGGGAGTTGGCGTGCGAAGCACGCAATGCACTGTGTATTGAAAATACTCCCAATATGCAGAATGGCGTGCGAAGCACGCAATGCTCTATGTATTGAAAATACTCCCAACATGCTGACTGGCGTGCGAACCATTTTGCAGCTATTCAGCACCGTCGTGAATAGACCTATTTCCCAAATAGTTGGTTGAAACCCTAAAAAATGTAGGCCTATAAACTTAATTTTGGAAATTTGCTCAACTCACGGCAGCGGTTTAGCTGTGTGGTCGAATTATTTTTATAAATGTGTAGGTCGAAAAAGATTTTCTACCAGTTCTGTGGATGGTAAAGGCAATACAACATTAATTGCCAGGTCAGACAGACGTTCATATCCACAATATTTATTTTAGAATATTTATTTACAACATTCAGTACTAGTTTAATATGTGACTTAAAATTTATTACAACTTATGTTTGACATATTCTGTACTAAATTTGCATTTATAATTTACTACTTTTTTTTTTTATAGCTGGCCCGACCCGGCTTTACACTGATAGACAAATCAAAGTTAAATGTATATTAACAAAAAATATATTATATCAATAAATATATTACACTATATATTTCTTATGGGGATTTTTAGTAACTTTGACTCCCCCCCTCCCCAAACCTCCTCTAAAATTTAGATTTTTTTAAAAACTCTTTCTTAGCGAGCACCTAGGGCCCTAGAGGAAGCTACATAATAAATTTCATTCCAATCCGTTCGGTGTTTCTTTTTAGGAACTTTGACCCCCCCAAACCCCCCTAAAATTTCAAATTTTTTAAAACCCTTTCTTAACGAGTACCTAGGGCCCTAGAGGAAACTACACACCAAATTTCATTCCAATCCGTTCGAAGGTTTTTTGTAATAACTTTGGCCCCCAAAGCCCCCGTAAAATTTCAAATTTTTTTAAACCCTTTCTTAGCGAGCACCTATGGCCCTAGAGGAAGCTACATACCAAATTTCATTCCAATCCGTTCGTAGGTTTTGATAAATCGTGATTTAGTAACTTTGACCCTCCAAAACTCCCCCTAAAATTTCGAATTTTCGGAAACCCTTTCTTAGTGCGCGTCTAGAGCCTATAAAGCATATTAGTGCCAAATTTCGTGTTTGTAAGGCCTCGTGGTTTTGGAGAAACTGTGATGAGTCAATGGTATTTGGCTTTTATAAGTATAGATTATGTGCGTTGATTAATATTTTGTTAACTATTTAATATTGTAATTCTATACAACAAATACATGTCCGCCATTATTTTCTTTCCGCGAACCCTCCAGCGACCCACTACGGAACTCCAGGTTGAGAACCTCTGCTTTAGAATGAACGTGATTTTTGCTCTTAATAGTGAATTATGCCAAACTAAAATTAATGGGCAAATATATAGATTAATCATGACTTTAAACCTGCAAAATGGAAGTACTGTATCTGAAGTAGTAAACGCGAAAACTTTGTTCAAAGACAAAAGATTGGGATTTAAATGCATACTGTTTTCGCGTTTGGGCTACAATAATTTCTTTAAATTTCAAATGCAAAAATTTTTTTATTAAATTTATAGATAATTCAATTCTAAAAAAAACTATGTAAATAAAGTCAACAAAAACTTTAAACATTTTTCAAATCTACTTTTATTGATAAACAAACCCAACAAATTTTCAAAATCAAGCAGTGCAAACGAGGTAGGGTGAAATTGTAATTGTAGCTCTAATCTCTCAAAGCACTTATTTCTTGTGAAGTAAGTATACGTTGATAAACTGCTTAGTGGGGAGTAGAGGCTCGCCGCGCGCTAGGCCAGTCAGGAAGGGGCAGCTGTCACAGCGACCGATGCACCCCGTGTTGCCAGATTTCTGTTAAATTGCTTGTCATTTGAAAGTCAGGTGAATTGCTTGATGAGTAACTACGAACGTAACAACAGTGGGTAGATGCCTCAACGCACTCGACCGATCCTGAAGCACTTCGAATCAAACTATAGTTGTTCAACACGACAAACAACACTTTGAATAAAACTCGCCACGCTTGTCTTATTCCTGTTGAACATCTGGATAGAATACCTTTTATCTGTGATTCTGAAGATGGAACATCGTTTCCGAAACTCGTCTAGTCAGTGGCGGATCTAGACTTTGAGGAGCCCCGAGCGATACGATATTGCGGGTTCCCCTTTGGTTAGGGGGTGGATCAGAGTATGGGAAATTTTTGAGACAAAATGGCAGCAATTTATCCCATTCAAGCGTTTTAAATTCACTCTCAAAATTCGTGTATTCAGCGTATAATTTTGCATTATAGCACCAATTTAAAAAAAAATTTGTTCAAAAGCAAATTTGTATAGGCCTACTATATTTAAATAATAAAAATTTATTTGTATTACAAAACTATTTCCTAAATATTAAATAATTAAGAGATAAGAAAATAACAAAATTAAAACAAGAAATGTTTCATGTCTAAAAACAACATAAACTTTACAGATCAAACCAACAAAAAATATAGGTAGAGTAAATATTAATATAAACCTACTGATACGTGCAGTATTAAAGATCTGAAATATAAATAAATAAACGGTACCAGATAACTGCCACATACTTTCTCCCAGTTGAAACTTTATACCTTCCCAAGAGTAGCATAGAAGGTGGTTATTTAGAATTGCAAAAGTAGGACAATGTTACCATGGAAAATATTAGATGCATGTAACACATATCCATATTATATTATTATTATTATTATTTAAACTATTCGATCGATTTCGAACAAATTTGCACCAAACATGTCAATTAGGTCTGTATAGATGCACGAAAAAAGGTTTTGAAATTTTTTGAAAAAACAACCCCCTTTTTGGCCAAACCCCCCAAAAATCAGTTATTATTATTATTATTACCTAAACTAGAATTTTTAGAAAGATGCGTTTTTTTTGCATATGGTAGGGTACATTAAACGCTACAAATAAGCCAAATTTTATCAAAATCGTTAGAGCCGTTTTTGAGAAATTTTGATTTTTCTCGTTTTTTGCCATTTTTGGGGAGTAAAGCCCCTTAAAAATCAATAATTTGAAAAAATTAAAAAACTCCTGCAGATATTCCAGAACTACACCTACATACCAAATTTCATCAAAATCGGACCATTGGTATGGTCTCCAGCTCTGTGTAAAGATGTGTATCTTTACAGACACACGGACAGACATTCCAAAAATACACTTTTTTGGGTTCAGTGAGCACCAAAACAAACAATTCCACTAAACATATTTTTGGGTTCAGGGAGCACCAGCACAGATAATTCCACCAAACATTTTTTGGGGGTTCAGGGAGCATCAAAACAGATAATTCCACTAAAAATTCAAATTCGAAAATTTGGACGAAAACAATATTTTCTCCATATACTACTTATAGGGTGGAGAAGGTAAAAACGAGTATCCTCCAGTGGTCGAAATTCGACCAACTTTGATGTAAAGTAACAAAATTCAACTTGTTTTCCCCTTTTTAATTTTTTTTACTTTCTCCCCCTATACCATAATATATGGAGAAAGTATTGTATTCGTCAAAATTTTCGAGTTTGAGTTTTTGGTGGAAATATCCGTTTTGGGTCCCCCTGAACCTAAAAAAGTGGTTTTCGGAGTGATGTCTGTGTGTGTCTGTGTGTCTGTGTGGATGTTATCAGACCTAGAGCCTAAACCAGTCGTCCGATTTTGATGAAATTTGGTATGGAGGTACTAATCCACGGTATCTCCAGGTATTTTTTTCATTTTTGTGAAATTTTTATTTTTAAGGGTAATTTTCCCATAAAAACCCTTAAAATAATGGAAAAATCAATTTTTCTCATAAACGGCTCTAACGATTTTGATTAAAATTTTAGAGTTTATTAGGGACCTATAGTACTATAAACTGTAAAATTTTAATCAAAATCGTTAGAGCCGTTTTTGAGAAAAATTGGTTTTTCCATTATTTTATGGATTTTTATGGGAAAACAACTTTAATACAAAATCACCTCTCCTACCCCACCCTACAAGTCACCGTGACGTTTAATAATTTAAATATGTTTGTGAGGAAAGTATGTGCCAGTTCCTGGTACCGTTTATTTATTAAAAGTATTCAAATTCTCAATTCAATTACGTATCTTAACAATATTACTTGCATTTATTATCAAGGATGACAAAAATAAAAAGCCTAAACAAAACTTCTTAGTTCAATTACACACCAACATACACTGCAACAAATCAGACCTAAAACACATCAACAATAACAAACCTAATTCATCTGTTGTTGACAGGTTGAGTAAAGTAAATAACTTATTCATTTGAAACTCAATTAGGTTATCAGCTGTTTGGAACTTATTATTTCCTATTAATTTAGTTGTAGCATACTGATGCAATTTTAAAACTCGGAATATAACCAAAATAAAAGTGTAAATCAAATATTTAGCTTCACAGTGACTTAGAACTTGAAATTAGCTTTTAAATAAAAAAAGAATCATCAAAATCGGTTAACCTTTAGAGAGTGAGTGAATAAAAAGCAGGATTTTTTTAATATTTAGATTCTTCTATTTTATAACTAATTTATTTAATTTTTGTATAGAGTGGGGTAAGCGATCAGGCAGTTAGGTCTTAGGCTCTACCATAAAGTAAATTCGTCTGTATTTTATATTTCTATTATTTAATACAGTATTTGTATATGGCGGGGCCTCGTGGGCATTTATATATATATAAAAGCCAAATCCACTGACTCACTGATCACGATTTCTCAAAAACTACTGAACAGATTGGAACGAAATTTGGTATATAGCTTCCTCTAGGGCCATAGGTGCTCACAAAGAAAGTTTTTAAAAAAATTCTAAATTTTAGGGGGGGGTTTGGTGAGTCAAAATTACTAAATCACGATTTCTCCAAAACCACTGAACGGATTGGAACGAAATTTGGTATGTAGCTTCCTCTAAGGCCGTAGGTGCTCACTAAGAAAGGTTTTCAAAAAATTCTAAATTTTAATGGAGTTTGGGGAGGTTAAAGTTACTAAATCACAATTTCTCTAAAACCTCCATCGGATTGGAATGAAATTTGGTATTAGCTTCCTCTAAGGCCGTAGGTGCTCGCAAAGAAAGGATTTTAAAAAATTCGAAATTTTAAGGGTGTTTGGGAGGTCAAAGTTACTAAAAAAGACCACCGAACGGATTGGAATGAAATTGAGTATGTAGCTTCCTCTAGGGTCGTAGGCGCTCGCTAAGAAAGGGTTTTAAAAAATCGAAATTTTAGGGAAGGTTTATGGGGGGGGGATGAAGTTACTAAAAATCCCCATAAGAAATACATAGTGTAATATATTTATTGATATAATATATTTTTTGTTAATATACATTTAACCTTCATTTGTCTATCCGTGCAAAGCCTAGTCTATTCATATATAAACAAAATTGAAGAGTCTGTCTGTAATTTCAGAATAATATTTTTTTTCCTAAACTCATACGGTTGTTTACACGTTAAAGAACCAAAACATACATTTTTTAAATTGTTTGCCTGTCTGTTTAATCTCCTGAATTGCTGAACCAATTTTAACGAATCTTTCATTTGCATATAGATGACTTTGAAAAGACGAATCTTGGCTACTTTTTATCACGGAAATATTTAGGGTTCCTATTTAAAAATTTAAAAAATGTAAAAATTATGGACCGTAATTAAGGCTTTGCAAATGGAAAAAAAACGTGACATGCGAATAAACATTCTTGCGCATAAGATTTTTACAACATTAAGTAAATTTGTTTATAAAAGTGCCTCTGTCCTAATCAAACGTAATTCCATGAAAATATCATTGTATACAATAATCTGTTTGCATTGGCTCATGAGTCGCCAAGATGGACTTGGCGAGCGAAGCGAACGGAGGCGGAGACTCTAGTCTTCAATATAAACTATAAATTCATCTGTAATGTATAAGACATTTTTATTCAATTTTTCTATAGCGCCCCCTCCGGATCCGCCGGATTTTTTATTAGCGAATTTCCATAGTAAAAATGAGCTATTGCAGTGGTCCTTATGGTAAGCCCCAAGGTCGGGAGTAGCAAATGAGCACCGATCAGGGTCCCAGAACACGTTTTGGGGTGTCATTAAAAATCATATATATATGTGTTCGCACTCTAGCGTCCGCATTTTAAGTCCGATTTGGTTCAAATTTGGTACACATGTTGGTTGTCTACGTTGCTCGGAGGGTTTCGTTAGCCAAGAAAATCCAACAATCGGAAGCAAGTTTTTTGACCGGAAGTAACTATGTTTTGAGATTTTTCCTACGAGAATGAATTAGTTTTTGAGTTTTTTCTACAAATATAAATGTAGGATGTTATTCTGCACATTTTGTTTTTTACGCGACCTTATAGCTCGCTTGGTTCCCCCAAAATCGATCAAAACGTAAAATACCATAGAAGTACCCGGTTCAAAGCCATGCGGTGGATTCTACCATGGGGTTGGCGTACGAAGCACGCAATGCATCGTGTATTGAAGATACTCAGAATGTGTGGAATGGCGTGCGAAGCACGCAATGCATTGTGTATTGAAAGTACTTCCAATATGCGGAATGGCGTGCGAACCATTTTGCAGCTATTCAGCACCGTCGTGAATAGACATATTTCCCAAATTGTTGGTTGAAACCATAAAACTTAGGCCTATAAACTTAATTTTGGAAATTTTCTCAACTCACGTCAGCGGTTCAGCTGCGTGGTCGAATTATTTACTATCATAACCGACAGATGTGATTTTAAACTTGAAATAAAATGAATACATTCAATCATTTCCTAAAAATCGAACAAGAATAGAATGATTTAATGTTTGAAACACAATTCCGCATCTGATGAATTATTCGTGGATCTAATGAATGTGCATCACGGAAGATGATTGTTCTCAAATAGGGTTAACCGTAGAGTGCTGTTTGACAATTTGTAGTAATTGTATTGTACGCAGATTCTCTCTGATTTGATTTCCATCTCTACTAGATTAATGTGAAAACAAATTATGTAGGCTAAACGTAAGAACAATTGACTTAACCTCGTAGCGTAGGCGAACTAGGTCTTGCAGGTAGATTGAAGAGATTGTTAAGACAAGAGCTATTTGTAATGTGTTCAAGAAACCTAATGTTTAAACTAACATAATAATAAACATTTGACTTTTTCGCACATTTTTCTTAATGAAATGAAAATTTATTATTTATTTTTTAGTATACATATACGAAATAAATATTAAGTAAAACATAATTCGATCATCTAGCTGAACCGCTGACGTGGGTTGAGCGAATTTCCAAAATTAAGTTTATATCTTTTAAGATATCAACTAACTATTTGAGCAGGCTGGGTACTTTGTGGTAGTTTATGTTTTGGGTTTTTTGTAAATTTGTAAAAAAAAATTCTAGCAACCAGTTTCCGACAGTTTTAGATTTCCAGACCACATAATTCGTGTTTAGGAAGGGTAACACTAAATAATGAGACCAAAATCATGTATATATCTTACCAATTACTTTTTTTCAATTTTCGGGCCAATTTTTCGTTACATAAAACCGGTCTGGCAACCACTTTCCGACAGCTTTCGACTGCCAGACCTCATAATTCGTGTAGGGTAACAGTAAAAAATGAGACCAAAATCAAGTATGTATATTATATTTCCGATTATTTTTTTGCAATTTTTGGGTGTTTTTGAGCTTGCGCCATACGCCATACCCCATTCCGACTGATACAAGCTGCCAGACCACGATATGTTATTTTACGGTGGATGATACTACAAAATGAGTTATGAAACAACCAATTAAATTGGCATGTTGCTGGCTCTTGGACTATCAGGCCTACAAACATGATACAACTTTGCGTCGAGCGTTAGATAAATACTGTATCACTTTTTCCACCAGTGTTACAAAAAACCACAAAACGTCCTGATGTCAATAACTGTAATCAATGCTGTAGTTTGACTTTGTGACTGACAACCGGAAGTAAGGGAGATAAGATTGTTATCTGAACAACATATAGACGCGCGCGCGTACTTTCTTCCAAGAGGGGAGATGACGGTACGGTTTTCTTGATGTAGTCCCAGATGAGGTTAACAGATTCCCGAGCAAGGGAGCCTAATGAACCATGTCGACTGTCAAGTCATGATAACTTTTATAAGGAACAAACAAATATTTGAAACGGCGTGCATGAACCACATGGGTTGTGAATTAATACCACTTATAAAACCCTTTTCATTGTAAAAAACAACGTATGATCCATTTAAAGTCCAATCTCTATCTAACCGGTATTTGGTGACTAAGGTCTCTTTTAGAATGTAAACGGCTACAAGAAATAGATTTTTGAATTTTACATTTAAAACAACGACAAGATTATTCGTTTTACGCCTTCATTACAATGGTTAAAATTTACTGATTCAATTTTATTTTTCTGGAATAATATATAGCTAATGTAAATTTATTTAATTTCTCCATAATCTTCCATTTGTTTACACAAAAAATAATTCGACCACGCAGCTGAACCGCTGACGTGAGTTGCGCCAATTTCCAAATTAAGTTTATAGGCCTATGTTTTAGGGTTTCAAACAACAATTTGGGAAATAGGTCTATTCACGACGGTGCTGAATAGCTGCAAAATGGTTCGCACGCCATTCCGCATATTGGGAGTATCTTCAATATACAATGCATTGCGTGCTTCGCACGCCATTCCGCATATTGGGAGTATTTTCAATACACAGTGCATTGCGTGCTTCGCACGCCAACCCCCATATTGGAAGTATCTTCAATACACGATGCATTGCGTGCTTAGTACGCCAACCCCTCGGTAGAATCCACCGCATGGCTTTGAACCGGGTACTTCTATCGTATTTTACGTTTTGATCGATTTTGGGGGAACCAAGCGATCTATAAGGTCGCGTTAAAAACAAAATGTGCAGAATAACATCCTACATTTATATTTGTTGAAAAATTTCAAAAAATAGTTACTTCCGGTCAAAAAACGTGCTTCCGATTGTTGGATTTTTTGGCTAACGAACTAGTCCGAGCGACGTAGACAACCAACATGTTGGAACGGCCAATCGACCGATCCAATTGGGGTTAATTAATTACATTAATTAAAATAAATTCAAAGTCAAAATAACAAAGGATTAAAGCCAAAGGGTGTCAGAAAAGCCCAAAATTAAGATAAAAAAGTAGTTTCCAATGTGAAAATAGTATTTAGTAATAGTTTTTGAAATTGTGTTAGTTAAATAAGTGCAGACGATGACGTAGGCTTTAGCGACAAAGTTGAACAAAAACCTTGCAGGATCTGACAGGAATTGACTTGTCCAGTCTTGTCTAAATTTGGTAGAAATGGATTAGCATTGAAAGATAGGGGTTTGTAATTTTATAAAAAAAAGTTGTTATTATTAGATTTATGTTAAAAGGAGAGTTAAATAAGTAAGGAGTAATAAAAATAATTTTGTTATGATAATTTGTTAAAAAGTTATAGACAAAAACGTAAGCGTAAACAAATCGATTTTGCAGAATTTAAATAAAATCCAAAAGCAAAGTAGAGTAATTTTTAGAGTTAAAAAGGGTTAAGAAAATAAAGTAATAAAAAATATAAAGTTATAAAGTTTTATAGCTTAAAAATAAAGTGTAAAGTCATTCTTGGGCATAAAAAGGCTAATAACTCATAAAGTTCAAATGTAATTAAATCATAAAAAATAGCATTTAATAGAGTCAATAATAGGGCATAATCAAGCCGAAGTTCAATATAAATAAATAAATAGTTTTGTAAAAATAAAATAAATTAATAAAAATTTTTATTAATTCATAATAAATACAAGGGAGATTAATTAAAGGGAAATATTGATATAATAGGGTATATATATGTGTAATAAATTGTAATGCCATGTGAGATATGAAAAGAGCTTTAAAGGGGGGGAATGAGACGCCGAAAACCAAACGAAGCCAATTAGAGTAACAACAAGCTGAATAACTAGACAACCAAACAAGTTATCAAAAAACCAATAACAGATTAGCGCGTTTCAAGACCAACCGAAGAGGATACAAGCAAGAAAAATTGGAAAATTTCAAATTTACAGGAAATAAATTTCAAAATTCAAGCAAAATTAACGAAGTCTATAACTCAAGAATGAAGAGGAGTAGAAACACCATTCGAATTCCAGGGAAACCAGAAAACGTCAACCAATCCATAGAAGTCAACAAAATCAAAATCCGACCACGCAAAAAGAAGTTATAGAGTTTGGGTGAAATCAATGCAAAAATTGTCAATCGACAAGTTCATACAGGCACCCAAGGCCCAGGCTGCGAGGGGAAGTGACGTCACCGGATCCACTACGAAGAGCAAAACATTGAAATTCAATAAATGAAGATAATAATTAAATTAGGCCTAATCGATGGGAAATAAAGGCACTAAAATTCATCAAATAAATCAGGAAATATATTAAGACCAAAAAATATATTTCTAAAGCAAGAAACCAGGATTTCTTGTTACATAGAGGAAGATGCTGGTTTGACAAGTAAAAAGTCGACGATAGAAGCCTGCATCCCCTTTAACATCAGTTTAGCACGGAACGCCGACGAGTAGACATCTGACCAAGCTCCGAGGGTACTTAGAGAAAGTAAAAGGGCGATCAGTTATCGGTGTGCGTTACGTTTCTAGCTCCGGCCTAAAGCTAAGTCGGGTCGTGATAATTTCGGGAGAAGAATATCCATATAAACGGCCTATCTTGCCAAAAGATACTACAATCAACTGGGAGAGGACAACTTTAATTAAGTCCAGGAGAAGACAACTGTAAGCCGAAGAAACCATTCTGGGGACCGAGGAGAACAACTTTAAATCGCTGGAAATCAACAGAAGGAATTACGCGTCGAACTTCTTGTGTTCTGTAAGTGGCAAACGATCATTGTTACTTATAATTTTAAATAAATCCCTTTTTTACAAAATAATAAATAAATTAAAATAAACTAAATAAATAAATTCAAGTAGATTCTGGGGAAATTGAATAAAGTAAACTCGTTTAGTAAATTTCATTACTCACAATGGCAAATCGTCGTATGTAAATAATATAATCATTAATATACAAATTTTAATTAATAAATTAATTAATCACTTTGCTACTTTTCAATATATGTAATTATAAGTTAAAGATTAATAAATTTCAGTGTGTTTTTGATAATAATAATTTGTTGTTTCAAAGTTAATGGATTTATGTTAAAAAATAAATCGTTTTTGAGTTTTCAGTAGAAAATTTTTGAATATATAATTTACAAATCCAATCAAATTAATCCTAAAACCATTCAGTGCTCTAGTGTAATTAAGTCAGCAGGTGAGTTATTCACGGATCACTACAAATTTAACTCCAAAGGGAACGATCCCGAAACAGAGTCTAGAATTGAGCTAGTGTACTACACAAAAGACAAAAAAGGTCTAACTAATTTAAATTTAAAAAACTTAAGAATAGGAAACAAAAAGTTTTCCTTTTCTTGCCCTCGCCAAACCTCTCAAATTGTTCTAACGGGGTAGGTAGTACAACGGAACAACGTCAAATAAGGCCTGAAAACACTTGGGTGTTATTTGATGAGGGAAAGTGTAAAGTTAACAACAAAAGGTTGTGTTTATTGAATAAATTAAAAGGGTAGGGAGGTTTGCGCGTGGCAAGTGGCGCCCAACGTGGGGCGAAAACCTTGCGATCCCGAAAAAGAGAGGTTTGCGCGTGGCAAGGTGTACCAAATTTGAACCAAATCGGACTTAAAATGCGGCCGCTAGAGTGCGAACACATATATAAATACAAATACATAGCCTATATATATATATGATTTTTAATGACACCCCAAAACGTGTACTGGGGACCATGATCGGTGCTAATTTGCTACTCCGACCTTGGGTCCCATAAGGGCCACTGCAATAACTCATTTTTCCTATGAAAATTTGCTAAAAACGTAAAATCAGGGTTTCCTGCCATTTTAAAATATGTGACCAAAGTTTAAATACATAGAAATGTTCGACTTTTAAGAAGCCCTTATATATGACTGGGAGCTCCGCCCCTGCTCGTTTCGCTCATCAATCCCGGCGGTGAGCCATGGTGAAGCCAATGCAAAGAGATTATTTTATACTCTGATATTTTCACGGAAATGACGACTGAGCGGTGACATAGCTAATACAGAGATTGAGATATACACTGCTAACCCCAATAATCTTAATTTAGAAATCATTTTTATATTATCAACTAAAGGAAACAATATAATATGTAACACCAGATGTTTGACTCACAATCCCGTAAGCATTTTGTTTGCTTTTACCTAATCTAAAAAAAAAACTGTTAGTAGTCAAGAATTCTAAATTTGCCAAATTGGTTGCAAATAAACGTGTTTTGGTTCATTGTAGTTCTAACCTAAAATTATGTTGACTTTATTTATCCAAATCAGCTGTTTTATTTATAATATGTAACAACAGATGTTTGAATTGGGAAGCATGTTTCGTTGTTTTGTATTTGTGTTCTTTTTTAGTTTGTTAGTCTCACCTGAAAAAAGCAGTCGGTTGTGAAGAATAATAAACTGATTATAAATTTGCTAGATTGGTTGCTATTGTAAAAAATGTAAACAAACATGTGTCGTTAAGTTTTTGAAACTTGGTAAGGGGAAGAACTATAATTTTCTGAAGTGTATCGAATTTTCTAGACAGTATTCCAACTTTTCAAAATACTTTTATCAACGTGTGACCCTTATCATTCTTTGTGAATCTATTTATCAAGTTTGTCCCTTAAAGTATGTATATTTTGTATTCCTCGTGCATTCCCCATCACATAGTACACGTAACGTATGAATATGCAGTGGTTATCTCTTGATACGGTCATAACCAGACAGTCCCCCTTATACGGAGTTCTACGCGTGTACTGCATAGAAGCCTATATAGGCGGGCTGACTAATATGTACTAGATTCTCTTCTTATATAGGCCTAGGTCTTTCGTATCCATTATGTAGAGTGCACCTAAACTGTCTAACAATACTTTTTAAGTGTTTTCCCTGAGCCAATAACAACTCACAATGCCATTATTACAACTCGTGTTGTTAACTTGTTACCATCATTTGGGTTCAAGGGGGTTCATACCTATGGGCGGGGGGCAGGGGAGGGGAGCGTTGGGTAAGGAAAATATGTATATTATTAATTATAGTCAGGTATTTTTCTTTAAAGGGATTTGCACTAAAATATGTTTTAAATGTTATGTGCCGTATGATTTTACATATACTTATTTAATTTTTCACAAGGATTCAAGCATGAGCTGCAATGCATTGGGTATTGAAAATACTCCAAATACGGGGGTTGGCGTGCAATGCACTGTGCGTCGGCCGCTTCTCATGGTGTTCAGTGTCAAGCTCACATGTGCGTCCTTAGCAGTGAACGTGTTAAGCCCCATACCCCTAGAAAATATACCCATACCCCTAGGGGTCTAGTCCACCCCCTAGAAAATATCATATGGGCGCCCATGTTTGGGTTTTTATTCTCTTGTAAATTATTCTCTCAAAAACGGAACTTCTAGTCCTACTAAGTTTACACTTTCCTTGAACTTTTATATCATAACTAGGGGCTTCGCCCACTAACCCCACAGGCGACCCTTAGCTAAGCAAATGCAAACAGATTATTGTATAATCTGATATTTTCACGGAAAACACAATTGAACGGTGACCTACTATTTGTAAGACAGAGATCGAAACAGAGACGACCATCCCCAATAATTCTAATTATTGTATGCGTTGTAATTTCACCATGAATACTTAAATAATGAACTTATATTACCAACTAAAGAAAACAATATAATATGTAACACCAGATGTTTGACTTATAATACAGTAAGCCATTGGTTGCTATCACCGAATCTAAAAAAAACTAAGTTTGTCCAAACAGGCGTGCGCTCTGAACCATAAAATCGAAGTCCAGATAGCGCCAATTAGGATGGAGCGCGAAGAGGGGGTGTGCAAGTCTCCTACGCCGGCTCCCACCACATTTCCCCTCTCGCGGCGGAGTACAGTCAGAGCCGCCTGCCCTACCTAATTCATGTTTGCTATGTAGTTGTGTTGATTGTATATCAACACTTTTAGGTGGTGACTGTACTGAAGACTCACTGTCGAGTAGGAGAGGGTAAGACGTTACAGCGCTTGCTCAAGTGACGCTTCACGCTACTTTGCACTATCTGTAACATCGACCCTCGCTCTCCATGCGCAGACACTCTCACTGCCTACCTGGCGCTAATCTTTCTTCTATGAATCTGCACTTAGGTAGGCAGTGTGACTGTGAGGAGTTAGGGTAGATTTTACTTCGATTTTATGGTTCAGAGCGCACGCATGTTTGGACAAACTATATTAGTTGTGAAGAAGAATAATTAACTGATTCTAAATTTGCCAAATTGGTTGCAAATAAACGCGTTTATGGTTCATTGTAGGCTTGATCTAAAATGTTGAGTTTTCGATTCCAATCAGCTGTCTTATTTATAATATGTAACAACAGATATTTAACTAACAGCTGATGTTAGTCGAGCGAATTAAACAAATTTAGTTTATGTGTTTTAGGGTTTCAACTATTTTGGAAATTAGTCTAGCTGCCTGATTGTTGGAAATATATTACATAATAGAATTTGTGTCTACCTCAGCCTCCAGCCCTGCTTTGTTCCGCTCGCTTGTTTCGACCCTGTGGAATCGGATTATGGACTGTTTCGCTGCGCTTGCAGCAGGCAAACTCGCTTTTTTACTTTTTGATCGATTTTGGGAGAATTAAACCGGTTATAAGGTCGTGTATAAAAACTAAATACAGTGTACAAAAAAATCTTCTAAATATATTTTTTCAGACAAAACTCTAAAACGTTTCATTCTTGTACGAAAAATCTTTTAAAAAATTACTTCCTGTGAAAAAACGTGCTCCCGCGTGTTAGATTTTTTGGCTAACGAACTCAACTGAGCGACATGAAGTTTTTAATGACACCCGAAACACGTGTTCTGGCGACCATGATCGGTGCTCATTTACTCCCGACCTTAGGTCTAAAACCACAAGAGTCACTGCAATAGCTCATCTTTCCTTTGGAAATTCGCTAATAAAGAGGTTTTGTGGAAAACATAATAAATTTACATTTGTTTGAATTCAACTTGAAGCTGTTGTGTAGTAGTTGTTAAGCCTGCACATTTCTATTATTTATTTGTCAGTGTCTCGGTAAGGTTAACAATTAATAACTTGGAATTAGAGCAAATAAACATTGGCGTCAACCTTTTGGGTCAAGGTAGGCATAAACATATGGTCAACCCAATGACACTTACGGTTGCACTGATAGTAATCAGGCAATGTTCTTTACGACAAGGTGTTCTACAATATACAGTATTTAAAATGCTCATTTTGCGTACTGTTTGTGTAAGGTAATTCTCAGAAACGAGCGAAATGATTTTGATAAAACCTTTTGTTGTTCTGGATTCGGAATGTTTCTGCTGAGTTTATCAACTGAATAATTCGATCACGCAGCAGAACCGCTGACGTGAGTTGAGCGAATATCCAAAATTAAGTTTATAAGTTTCAACCAATTATCTGGAAAATCGGTCTACTCACGAAGGCGCTGAATAGCTGCCTTAGTCTACGAAATATATAAGTAGAATTAAATTTTGACACGCTACCGTATATGTAAAAGTTTTCGTAAACATAGACTAGCGTCGCATCTATGCGACTACCGATTTCTATCCACAGGCTGATGTCGCAAATTTACGACGCCTGGTCTAATTGAAATAGACCGACGACGCACATTTGTGGCAGTATGCTTTTGTTATTTAATGGCTAATTTTAAAGTTCTAGTTTATTTTAAAGGTCTGATTTATTAGTATGAGTATATAGGAGTGTTTGCCGCTCTTACGTGGCGCTTGGTCTGCAACTTTATGAGAACAAAGTTAATATGTTTCTAATATGATCAATTTTTTATGTGTTTTAGGAATATATTTTTTATTTTTGCTAAATTTGTTCAATTTGTAAGTCCACTTATGGAAAAATACACACTTGTGGGAAACTCCTATTATTTATATGGTCAATCTATGTTCCTATTTTTGTACATGTTTTCAAAACACGTAGAGCGTGTTTTAAATACGGCTAAATTTGTTAAATTACAGTTTTTCTGTGAAAAAAATAGGTTATTTTGTGAAAACTTAACTTAAAACTATTATAATAAAACTAGCTGACCCGTGCGTATATTTCGCAAGCTATAGGTGTAGGCCTACTTAACTGATTTAATACATTGATTTAATTAAGTAAATTACGTTTATTTATTTAAGTTAGTTTAATTCGATTGATTTGTGTGATAGATTTTACTTGCGTATAGAATGTAAAAAATGTAACTAACAGCTGTCATGTTAGTCAAACAAATTTTTAATAGATGGCGCCTTTCATTAGGAACCATATGAAGTATAATATAAAAGTTTTTTTTAATACATTTTTGTAACGAAAACATAGCTGTTTGTCTATGTTTACTCAACAGCGGGGAACATAAGCTTTAAAATGATGCTTGAATAATTAATTTTGTTGAAGAATTAAGGGAAATATCGCTTAGCGACAAAAGACGCCTTTGATAAATAATATACTGTATAAAGATATTTGGAAGGCTGATTATACGGAATCCTAACCCGTTTATTTGTCATCTTCTAAAACAGAACAATTGTTTAGAAAAACGTCGACATGATTCAATTCCTGCTAGGCCTGCATTGTTGCACACAAATTACACACTTGCATTACTGATATCAATGAGACTGTTGAAATAGTTTTTTTAATTCAGATTTGAATGCATTTTTTATTCAGTGGCTATTGAAGGTCGCGGTTCGGGCATGATTAGAACTGAACACTGGCCGTAAAGCGAGTGAAAGTGTGGACAATGGCCGTCCTCATATGAACGTAACCAATCAATTTAGTAAGGCTTTCGGTAAAAAAATAACGAAGTTTTACTACAGAATTTCGTCATTGTTAACAATAATTTAGATGTCCGTCTAGAGAAATATATTTGTTAAAATCTATATACAAGAGGTTTTGTTTTGACTGACTCACATAGAATCGACGTGGAGTAAAAACTACTCTATACAAATATGATAAACGGTACCAGGAACTGGCACATACTTTCTCACAAACACATTTAAATTACTAAACAGATTCACTGTGACTTGTAGGGTGGGGTAGGAGAGTTTTTTTTTATTAAAGTTGGACATTAACTAATAAATATTATTATTATTATTATTATCTAGAAAGAAAACTATACGATCGATTTCGAAAAAATTTGCACCAAACACGTCAATTAGGTCTTTATAGATGCACGTAAAAAGGTTTTGAAAATTTTTGAAAAACAACCCGCTTTATGGCCAAAAAAACCCAAAAATCAGTTATTATTATTATTATTAGCTAAACGAGAATTTTTAGAAAGATGCGGGTTTTTGTATATGGTAGGGCACATTAAAGGCTACAAATAAGCCAATTTTGATCAAAATCGTTAGAGCCTTTTTTTATAAAAAAATAATAACTGATTTTTTGGGGGATTTTGGTCAAAAAAGGGGATTGTTTTTCAAAAATGTTCAAAACCCTTTTTCGTGCATCTATACAGGCCTACTAGACAATGTCTGGTGCAAATTTGGTTGAAATCGATCGAATAGTATTCTCTCTAGCTTTGTATACTTTTATTAAAGTTGGAGTTTAACTAATAAATATTATTATTATCTAGAGATAAAACTGTTCGATCGATTTCGAACAAATTTGCACCAAACACGTCAATTAGGTCTTTATAGATGCACGTAAAAAGGTTTTGAAAAATTTTGAAAAACAACCACCTTTATGGCCAAAAAACCCCAAAATATCAGTTATTATTATTATTATTAGCTAAATGAGAATTTTTAGAAAGATGCGGGTTTTTGCATATGGTAGGGCACATTAAAGGCTACAAATAAGCCAAATTTGATCAAAATCGTTAGAGCCGTTTTTAAATAAAAAAATAATAACTGATTTTTTTGGCCAAAAAGGGGGTTGTTTTTCAAAACTGTTCAAAACCCTTTTTCGTGCATCTATACAGGCGTACTGGACATGTCTGGTGCAAATTTAGTTGAAATCGATCGAATAGTTTTTTCTCTAGCTTTGTATACATACATACAGACAGACATTTTGTAAAAACCACTTTTTTGGGCTCAGGGGATCCCAAAACGGATATATCCACAAAAATCCCAACATCGATTTTTTTTGCGATCACTATACTTTCTCTATACTATAGTATAGTGAGAACGTAAAAATGTAAAAGTATATTCTTGTGGGGTCATAGACACACAGTAAGAAATGCTTTTACAATATTTTTACTTTCTCCACCCTATACGTAGTATATGGAGAAAGTATTGTTTTCGTAAAAATGTTCGAATTTGAATTTTCAGTTGAATTATCTGTTTTGGTGCTCCCAGAACCCCAAAAAATTGTTTAGTGCAATTATCTGTGTTGGTGCTCCCTGAACCCAAAAATATTTTTAGTGGAATTTTTTGTTTTGGTGCTCCCTGAACCCAAAAAAGTGTTTTTAACGTGGTGTCTGTCTGTCAGTGTGTCAGTATGTATACACGACCAGAGGGGACACTATTGGTCCGATTTTCATGAAATTTGGTATGTAGGTACTAAACCCTAATATCTCCAGGCGTTTTTTTCATTTTTCGGAATTTTTAATTTTTAAGGGTAATTTACCCCTAAAAACCAATAAAAAACGACAAAAATGCAAATTTCTCAAAAACGGCTCTAACGATTTTGATCAAATTTTCAGTATTTATAGTGCTTAAGATGCCAAACAAAATGACACCACCCGCTTTTATCAAAACTTCGGCGTTTTATAATTATGGGGAAATGTTAAAAAATAAACAAGTTTATGTTGTCAATCTAGCATCGTGGCGACGGCCGCACGGGGTAGCACAACGGTAGCGCGGACGGCCAGTAATTCAAAGGTCGCGCGATCGAATCCCGCCTGGGTCAATAACTTTTTTATACGATTGACGTAGGTAGAATATTATTTTTTTTGTTTTGTTCTAAAAAGTAGTAAATAAAATGATTAAAAACAATATTATTTTGACTACAGTAAGTTGGGAGAAAGTTTGTGTCAGTTAACTGATACCGTTTATTATAGTAAAGCATAAATAGTGAAAATTCAGATAAAACAGCTGTTCGAATCAAAAGCTATCAACACATGTTTGTTTGTATTCATCACCATAGCAACTAACTTAGCAAAGTTAGAATTACTTTATTATTCTTCACAACCAACGCTTTTTTAGATTAGGCTAACAAACTAAAAGCAAAACCAAACAAAAATCTACGAAAAATGCTTACTGTTTTATTATATTACAGTTCAATCCCAAGGGAACAGATTCGACAGAAGTCTTACGAAACCAACTCCGTTTTTTGATGTGGTACTTGGCCGGGCAGAGACCAGTGAACATTCCTACAATCCTTCTAAGGGTGTTTCTGCCCAACAATAGAACCTTTCAGATTTTGTCTTAGAGAGGCAGATGAACATTTTAGCCTGCCCTAAGCCCAGAAGCATCGTTCCAATGTAAGGGCCAACTTTTCTCTGTCCAGACTTCAACAACATTTCTTAGGTGACTCTTGGGCCTCCCACAGAAAGGATGTGGACCAATGAAGGCGTTTTTGGCCCCAACTCTAGCAAGGCGATCATTACATGGCTAGGCAACCATTTAAGAGTAACTCAATTGAGTCTAGCCATTTCATTCACTGCTTTGAAACAGTCCCAAACCAGCCTTGATTCAAAAGTGAATGATGAAACGACCTCCGACTGAAGAATCGACGGTAAGTAGCCCATAGCCCTAGATAAGTTGCACCTTGGACCACAAACTTCTGCTCCAATTTTGCTGGTCATTTTGGAGCCATACTATACCATTCTTGTGTGCTTTTACCTGATCCAAGTCCAGCACTTCCTGCCTCCTCGAAACCATCGATCTTGACCTCGATCGAAGGCATGTTCAAAATTGAGTGTCCTCATCACATCCGACAACACAAGATCCATCTCCAGCCCCTGAAACTCTTACATACAGCCAGGTGACCTAACAAGTCCTCCTGTAAGTAACTCATTTTTAAACCAGGAAACAATTGGTATGAATATTTGGGACAATCACGTCTAAATATGACTTCGGTAGCGGGCACAGTTTAAATATTCCACACACAGACATTATCATAACAGAGAATATGCTAATTGCTAACCATAGCAGTTATTCATATCTGCAAAACAAAATGCCGATTTTGCACAGTGTGAAGAATACTGCCTGATAGGTGATTTGTAATTCTGTCAGAGGTGCCAAAACCTTAAAACTTTCTATATTGAAAACACCCTGTTTTGCTGTTGTATATTTTAAGTTTATAACTATGAATGTACTGAAGAATTTGTACGTGTGAACAAAACAAGATTTTATTTCAAATTTAATTTTATTTGATTGGCGTTAGTATTTTTGCATTTGTATTATTTATATGCTTGAATTAAATTTTTGACAATATTAATAAACTGCCGTTATTATTTGAATAAAAACTTGAAGAACTTTACTAAACAACTAATATGGAGGGCAACCAAACGACGGTATTTCACTCTGGTCAGCCTTATTATCATAGAATATGATTTAGTCCCTCTACACGAAACCTTCACTCGTGTTTGTACGTAGAAAGAATAATAAAATATTTAAAACAGAACATAATTTGGACTTTGTTGAACATTGTCTCTGATGATTGTCGTGTATCAGTTAGCTTTCGTGATAACCGTTATTGATCTGGCAACATTGTCGGTAAGCTTTCTATGTAAATGTTGATAGATATGGCGTCACTGTCAGTTAGCTTTCTTGGCCAATATTGATAGGTCTGGCAACGCTGTCACATTTCGTAATTCTGCCAATAGATCTAGCAACACTGTCAGATAACATTTCCGATAAATGTTGATAGTTATGACAACCAACACTGCCAGTTAGATTTCTCGATCAATATTGATAGATCTGGCAACACTGTATAATTACCGTTCTTTATGAATGTTGATAGTTATGACAACATTGTCAGTTAGCTTCCTTTATAAATGTTGTTAGTCAGTATCGATTCTGTTGGTTAGCTTGCTTAACCAATATTGATAGGCCTGGCAACATTATCAGCTTTCGTGATTAGTGTTTATAGATCTGACAACACTGTCAGACAACTTTCTTGGTAAATGTTGATAGGTCTAGCAACACTGTCAGATAAC
>JAGFPH010000290.1:547905-559911 GCA_018207615.1 Philaenus spumarius | reverse complement strand
AGCAACACTGTCAGATAACTTTCTCGGTAAATGTTGATAGGTCTGGCAACACTGTCAGTTAAATTTCTCGATAAATTAATGATGATATGTCTGCCAACACTGCCAGCTTTCGTGATTAGTGTTGATAGATCTGGCAACACTGTCAGATAACCTTCTCGGAAAATGTTGATATTTCTGGCAGCACTGCCACCTTTTGCGATTAATGTCAAAGTATCTGTTAATACTGTCAGCTAGTGTTCTTGTTTATTATTATTGATAGATCTTTCAACACTGTCAGCTTCCGTTATTAGTGTTGATTGATCAGGCCACTCTGTCAGTTAGCTTTCGTTTTTGTGTTGTCGATAGATCTGGCTACAATATTTTCTTACGTGGTTAGTATAGCTATGTCTGGCAACATTGTCAGCTAGCTTTCGTTTTTTGTTGTCGTTAGATCTGGCTACACTGTTTTCTTACGTGGTTACTGTAGCTATGTCTGGCAACATTTTCAGATGGCTTTCGTGGTCATAATTGTTATCATAGAAGATAAGAGAGTTTGTAATAAAATAAGGTTAAATCATAATCTATGGTAATTGTAATTGAGAGAAACTGAAAATCGAACTGAATTGGGAGCTCTGGAGTCTACCCTTTTAAGGCCGATTTTTTTTAAGTGACGTAATCCGTGTTACTCGTAAAGTTTGAACCATTCAGAGTTTTTTAAAACAGTTTGGATAAACAGTGTTGTATTTAATTTTTACTGAACAAACTGGTGTGGTTATAAAATACAATGGTGTGGTTAGTTTTACCATAGACAGTTCAAATTCAATTACAACGAAGTAGTCTTTGAATACATATTTCGAAGCTGCACCAAATCCCAAGGCCACAACCTCAATAAAATGACCAGACTAGCTGTTAGTATTCACAGAGATGGTCGCATCTTATTGGAATGCACGGTGCGAGATAGCCTCCATACTGTTTGGCATCGGATAAACACAAACACACAGTATCTGCCTTGCAATGTTACATCATAGATTGAGCAATGTGCTACATCTGTGCATGTCAGTCAAGCAATTTGTATTGTAACCTGAGGCGCAAAAGAAGAAGAAAACGACCAAAACACCTGTAAATAATTACAGGCATCGAGCTTAAACACAGGAGGAAAATACCAGAAAAGAAACAATACGAAGTGGACAAACACGTGTGTGTTGATTTGAAAATACAGTAGGCCTATACAGAGTGTCAGCGGGCTATATAGGATGATCGTATTGTATACATTGTTACATTGAAATAAATGAAAAAAATTTCGAATTCGGCTTAGTTTAGTCGCAATGCGCCATTTTGTTTTATTTACATAAATTCACTGTTTTACATAAACTCCAGAAATAGAAAAGATATTGAGTTCAAATTTGGTAAAAGCATTTTGTATATTACGATTTACAAGTGTACCAAACACCAAGAATTTATTTTCAGAATTTTCAAAATGGCCGTTACAAATCTTTGAAGTGGATTATCCTGAAAACAGTTATTAACTTAAATAAAACTGTACAAGAGACAAAATGTGTTTCTTCTTTAACGACAGGCAAAATGAATATTTTCGTTTCTGTAGGTCAAAGAATAACCGAGTTATTGACAAAAAAACGAAAACATAATTTCTTGGTAATTGTCTACAACATCCGAAATATATTTCTGTGCAATGGATTTTATCTTATCTATTTAAAACTCAAGAAGTAAATTGTGCAAAATGACGGAAGATATTGTGTTAATATAAACGGTGATTTTTTGAAAACTTATTTAAAAAATGGGAAGAAATATACAAAATCTGATCTCGGGACAGTTATTTACCGTCAGGGGAACCTTAGAAAATTCCCAAACATCCAAATCAGCTGCTTTATTTATTATATGTAACAACAGATGATTCAATTGAATAATTATAACAGAGTAAGAATTTTTCGTTGATTTTTGTGTACGTGTTCGCTTTTACTTTCTCCACCCTATACGTAGTATATGGAGAAAGTATTGTTTTCGTAAAAAATGTACGAATTTGAATTTTCAGTTGAATTATCTGTTTTGGTGCTCCCAGAACCCCAAAAAATTGTTTAGTGCAATTATCTGTGTTGGTGCTCCCTGAACCCAAAAATATTTTTAGTGGAATTTTTTGTTTTGGTGCTCCCTGAACCCAAAAAAGTGTTTTTAGAGTGGTGTCTGTCAGTCTGTCTGTATGTATACAAGACCAGAGAGGACACTATTCGTCCGATTTTCATGAAATTTGGTATGTAGGTACTAAACCCTAATATCTCCAGGCGTTTTTTTCATTTTTTGGAATTTTTAATTTTTAAGGGTAATTTATCCCTAAAAACCCATAAAAACGACAAAAATGCAAATTTCTCAAAAACGGCTCTAACGATTTTGATCAAATTTTCAGTATTTATAGTGCTTAAGATGCCAAACAAAATGACAACACCCGCTTTTATCAAAACTTCGGCGTTTTATAATTATGGGGAAATGTTTAAAAATAAACAAGTTTGTGTTGTCAATCTAGCATCGCGGCAGCATAACGGTGTTGTACGGGGTAGCACCACGGTATCGAGCACGGCCAGTAATTCAAAGGTCGCGCGATCGAATCCCGCCTGGGACAATAATTTTTTTATACGATTGACGTAGGTAGAATATTATTTTTTTGTTTTTTTCTAAAAAGTAGTAAATAAAATTATTAAAAACAATATTATTTTGACTACAGTAAGTTGGGAGAAAGTTTGTGTCAGTTAACTGATACCGTTTATTTAGTTGTTAATTTAACCTTAAAAAACCGTGGGTGTGAAGAATAATAAACTGATTCTAAATTTGCTAAATTGGTTGCTATGGTAACGAATGTAAACAAACATGTGTTGCTAAGCTTTTGACCCGAACAGTTTTTTTAACCGAATTTTCACTATTTTTCGCTTTAAAATACAAATTTTTCAAAATTCTATTTTAGTGTACATCTAAGATCCCATAGGAATGTAGGGGCCTACCTTTCAATTTTCGTATTTGCATCTTAAGTTGTTATTTTTTGCTCCACGTTGATTATATGTCAGTCAGTACCAAGCCTCTTACATATCGATTGTAGTAATTTTTAATTTCTCCTGTCTAAATTTGGTAATTTATTGAAGCACTGGGTCCTTGGTAAATAAAACTCTACTCTAAAACTTAATTTTGGAAATTCGCTCAATAGCCCAGTCGGTATAGGTTAAAACTACCAGTAATTTGCAATATGGCTGATTTTTTTTATAAGTACCTTAAAGTATGTACATTAACATAAGAAAATGTTTACCAGTCTATCGATTTCCCAAAGTCGAAAAAAAATCGATTATCATTTTTTTTTCGATTATCCCTAATATTTTGAGCTATGATGAAGATAGAGAAAAATTAAAAATACCACCGTGTAGGGGAGGTATTTTTTAACAAAAAAGGTCATATGTATTTATTTCCTCCGAGCAATGGTTTGTCTGTAAAAAATTCGATAATGCATGTATGTATTTTGCAGCAGGGGAAATCACTAAAAGGGGACATCTTATTCATATGTGAAGCGTTGGGTCATTCTAAATTGGCCGAATTTTAATATATCGAATTGAAACTTGACGTAGTAGTTAAAATTTATATTTTAAACATTTATACTGAGTCTCAGCCTGTTATCTTGAAAATGACCCGATCTAGAGCCACTTGACTCATCAATGGGTTTCTCGATTGTAGGAGTACCGGACCCCGAATTAATTTTAATCGGCTCCAGTTTAGAAAATTTTCAAAATATCAACCTGAAAGTTTTTTTACAAGTTAAATATATAGATTTAAACAAGATCAAGGAGTATAAACCTTATTATTTACTTTTAAAAGCACAAGTAAATTAAAAAAGTATAATTTTAGACCTTTTTAGATTTTTCATCAAAACGCTTAAGTTGATCAGCTGCAGATTAGTCATTTTTGAAAATATAGTTTTTAAAATAACTATAGCAAAAAACAATTCTATTTGTAACTTCTGTGCCAATTTTTAAATCGATATGTTCAAAAATGTCGAAAATGGAGTCGTTGAATCCAAAAGTGTTATAGTTAAAACGAGATAGGTAAAACAGAAGACTATTTTCAAGCGCCTCGTTTTTAAACAACAAAAAAATCGTTCATACTTACTAAGACTATTTATACTGGTGTACTCAACTTGTAAAACAAATTTGGTGTTGATATTCCAAAAATTGACGAAACTGGAGTAGATTGAAATTAGATCGTGGGTCCGGTACTCCTAAAATCGATAATCGAAATCGACTCCTAGATCGGGTCATTTTCAAGATAACAAGGTGAGACTCAGCATAAATGTTTAAAATATATATTTTAACTCCTATGTCAAGTTTCAATTCGATATATTAAAATTTGGCCAATTTAGAATGAGCCAACGCTTCATATATGAATAAGATGTCCCCTTTTAGTGATTTCCCCTGCTGCAAAATACATACCTGCATTTTCGAATTTTTCCAGACAAACCATTGCTCGGACGAAATAAATACATATTTGCCCTTTTTTGTTGAAAAATACCTCCCCTACACGGTGGTATTTTTTATTTTTCTCTATCATCATCCCAACTCGAAATATTAAGGATAATCGAGAAAAAAATGTTAATAGATTTTTTTCGACTTTGGGAAATCGATAGACTGGTAAAACTTTTTTTTATGTTAATCTACATACTTGAATGTACTTATAAAAAAAAATCAGCCATATTGTAAATTACTGGAACTTTTGGTCTAAAATTACCCCTACCGACTGGCCTACTATAAATCTGTGATTTTTTAATTGAACAAGCCAGTTTTAAAATAAAGAATGTCTGATAAGTCAATTGACAAGGCACAGGCTGTGAGTCATGGGCTTTATCTAACAAAGCTTGTTGACTCAATGGCCTCTCCCTCGCAAGATAGACTCTTTCCTGTTTGATTAATCGTCGAGTTCTACTTACTGTAGTGTGTGAAGGACGGACTGCGATTATGCCGAGTAAATATTATTCGGTGAAAGGCGATTCAGAAAAAGAACGAATCATAACATTTTATAGACCAGGAAAATTAGAAAAGAATAAGTTAGTTTTGTGATACAGCTCGGATCGACATGGGGCTTTCTGTATTGTCTTCAGAAATGAATCAGGGAGAAGTCTACATACAGGGTGGTTGAAAAGTCTGGGTACGGCTTAATATTTCAAAATATACGAGTCTTATGAGATAGAAATAAAATCAGTTATTCACAACCATAAAAGAACTACTTTTTGGCGAGTTTGAAATTTTTGTCCGCCATCTTCGAATGAACTTCATTTTTAAATGGGAAGGTGGTCATGTGATACATCATTTCAATGTAGAATTTCAAGAGAAAACCAACTGTGAAATTTGCACATCAATATCTTTAACCGGTTCAAAATGGCGGCCAAAAACAACGAAATCGTGTTTTCCGATTTTGCCCCACTTTGCAGTAGGTACTATTTTTTTTAAATATTAATTATTCTTCTTTTTGGATTCAGAATTAAATAAGCTTTCAAGCGATATATGCCACACAACGATATTTGGGAGTATTTACAAAAAATTAGTTACAGCCATTTTTATTTTTTCAAAATTTATTTCGAGTGGTTGAATTAAATACAGTTGTGTAGCATGTCGTTTGAAAGCTTATGTAATTTTGAATCAAAAAATAAATAATATTTTAATAAAAAAATAGTACAGCAAACTGGGCCAAAATCTAAAAACTCGATTTCGATGTTTTTGGCCGCCATTTTTAATCGGTTAAAGATATTGATGTGCAAATTTCACCGTTGGTTTTCTCTTGAAATTCTACATCGAAATGATGTATCACATGACCACCTTCCCATTTAAAAAAAAATGAAGTTCATTCCAAGATGGCGGATCTAAGATGGCGGACAAAAATTTCAAACTTGCCAAAAAGTAGTTATTTTTTGGATGTGAATAACTGCTTTTATTTCTATCTCATAAGACTCGTACATTTTGAGATATTAAGCCGTATCCAGACTTTTCAAACACTCTCTATATGATGATATTGATGATTGACGGTTCGGACAGAATTGCATCGGGACTGCATGAAATGCAGCCAAAAGGTCATCTTTTTTTTAAATACCTAAAGATTTATCAAAAGTGATTTACATTCATTGCCATAGCAACTAGTTTAGTAACGGGTTTTCGTTACTCGTTTTTTATATTTGTCATTGCCATAACAACCAATTAATAACACTTTTTTCGTTACGCATTGCATTTATCAAGTATCAGGAAAAGCATAACTGAACCAAATCAATGAACGTACTAATTTCCGAGTAAAAAAAGTTAATGTGCGCGGTCGTGAGACGCCCGTCAGGAACGCAGTTCATCACGCCTTTTCTTGATTTTTTTACGAGCCTTAAGGGTCTGATGTAGTGGCAGCCATCATGGATTTTTATCCCATAAGAGCAATGTTAAATTTCAAACCATTTATTTCGTTTACTTTTTATCATAAAATTATTTGCAAGGTCTCATTTTAAGCACAGTCACAATATGCATCCGTCTTGCAATTTACATTTTTTTAAATGCTTTTGATTTGTTATGTAATTGACATTTTGTAAGTACAAAATTTGAATTTTTTTCCTAACACAGTACAAAATTAATAATGAAAAATAATTTGCAAGCCGGATCCGAAATTTGTAAAAGAATATTCAGGTTTTTTTTTCAACACTCAATTGCAAAAGATAGACTTATAAAATGATTTGAAATGAGGCAATGTCAAAGCGTTCAGCTGCAAGAAATTGCACTGTTTAGATAGGGATACAGTGAGAAGCGGTTGCGTATCCGGTTGCTTAACCGTTTACTGGATCAGACCTTTAAGGAACTTCGTTCCAAAAAGACGTGACGTGACGGCTCTGTACTGCCGTAGCTTTAAACGCCTAGCCTATACCTCAAACATAACATGCTTCTTATCAAATTTTAATGCGTTTACACTGTCACCTCGTTTCACTAATTTCCTAACACATTAGTCTATCACAGATGATAATGGAACGTTTAAATTTGTATCATAATATGCATAACCTGTATTGTGTCATTAAAGTATATAGGCTACGTTGAATTATCTACTTGCTAATGACTACTCCAAAGTGTAGGCAGTGTAAAATATTTCAAAGCATCCAACTACAGATAGATAAACAAAGGAAAAGAAGTATATTACGCAAATCAATTTTCAATTTCTTTTGATATATTATTAGGGTAACTTGCATGGGCGCCCAAATTATATTTTCTAAATGGGCTAGACCGGGGTATGGGGCTTAACACGTTCACTGCTAAGGACGCACATATGAGCTTGACACTGAACACTATGAGAAGCGGCCGACGCACAGTGCATTGCACACCAACTCCGTATTGGGAGTATTTTCAATACACAATGCATTGCGTGCTTTGCACCCCAACCCCCGTACTGGACGAATTTTCAATATACAGAACATCGCTTGCTTCGCACGAAAATTTTAAGCGTATGTGCTATGGACGCACATGTACGTCCGCTTTAAAATATTAGTGATTATTACGTAGGAAGATTCAAAAATAAAAAATAAAGTAATTTCTACTCTTTTAGACTAATATAAAAAATAAAAGGTCAGCTCCTAGCGTAGGAAATACGAAATTTGCGTAGCAGTGAACGTGTTAAGGAGTACCCTCCCCTCCTTCGGCAAAAGGAGTCCGGTTATATTTTGGACCTCCCCAAGAAAACTTTTAAAATTTGGGAAACCAATTTGGCTGTTCAGGTGAAATAACCCATTGAATTAAATTAACCCACTCAGCATTGAGTCTGTACCTTTTCACCGTCAGTGAATACACAAAGACCTTGGCTAGAGGCCGCACCAAGTAGTGACCCAGCAGCTCATGCTTGAACTCTTGTAAAAAATAAAATAAGTGTAAAATCAAACGGCACATAACATTTAAAACATATTTTAGTGCTAATCTCCTTAAAGGAAAATATCTGACTATAATTAATACTAAGAATATTTTCCTTTCCCTAGGAGCTGGGGTGGGCATGGCCTCCCTCTGCACTTAGGTATGGGAGCCCATGAGTGTAAGGTATTTCAAAGCATCCAACTTAAATAGTTAAACAAAGGTAATCAAGATTTGTTTTATAATATGCGTTATAATTGTTTACATCCATCGATGAAGTATTACGCAAATCAATTCTCAATTTCTTTTGATATATTACTAGGGTAAGTTGTAGGCAACCTTTAAATAATAACGAAAGTGGTTAAAGTCAGGCAGGATCGACCCTACCAAAGGACATGTTCGCTGTAGGCGCCAAGTTTCAGGTGGCGCCGCAGTGGTAAAGAAAAATAAAGGAAATAGTATATTTCATTACTAGTACCGAAAGTGGCACTTTCCGGTGCGCGCCCAAGTTTCATGTGTGAGGCGGAGCCGAACACAGGAATATCGAATTTCACGTGTGAGGCGAAGCCGAGCATGTGAAAGTGTGTTTCACGTACGAGGCGAAGCCGAGTACGGGAATAATTGGAGCAAGTGCCGGAAAATCACTTTCGGTACAAGTTATGAACGGTACTTTTCATCACGACGCAAAAATACACACAATGCTGAAGAAGAAACAATAAGAACAATAAGAACAGCTGATATAAATTGTAAGAATAAACGGCAAAGCGACGTCAGAGCGCGTAGCGGGCAAATGGAAAACTAATTGAGAGCAAGGGAAAACAAATTTAGAGCAAGGGAAAATCAGCTGATCGTTTTTCCCTTGCTCTAAATTAGAGCATGGGAAACGATCGTTTTCGTTGCTACCAGCTGACATCGAAAGTAGCTACTTTCGGTACGGAGTGATGAAAACATATTTTTTCGCTTTTCGATATTTTGATTGCAAGCGTTTGTGATAAAAGTCTTAAAATTACGTAAAATTCCGAAATACTAAATAGGGATTTCAGTTAGAAATCTTTAAGTTGGCCGCCATATTGGAAAAATGGCTGATTTTATCACAATTTTAAACCGCTAAATTATTCAAAATAAACTTTTATTTAAAATAAGGAGTTCAAAATATTTCCACGTCATAAGTAGAGAGACCAGTCGTTTCCAGATTTTTCATCCACCCTGCATGTATATAATATATTAAAAGAAACAAATTCAACTTCCATTATAATAAGCGTACACCACCTAACTTACATGAACCACATCCGAACAGTAATTTCCAGTTAAAATCATTTTATCTACTTTCATTAAAAACTCAATTCATTCTCAACCACATCCTTGAGACTTGGAACAAGTAGGTTACAACTTCAGCAAACTGCTTCTTCCTTTACAATGATTTCCTTTAAAAAAAATCGTACACCATCAGTGGCGTAGTGAAAAAAAAAATAATAAACGGTACCAGAAACTGGCACATAATTTGTCACAGATATATTTAAATTATTAAACAGATTCACTGTGACTTCACAATAAAATTGTATTAAATTAGGAGAGGGGATACATTAAAGTAGGAGAGTAACTCATAAATATTATTATTATTAGCTGATTGAGAATGTTTAGAAAGATGCTGTTTTTTGCATATGCTATAGGGTACATTAAGGACTACAAAAAATAAGTCTTATCAAAATCTTTTCTAAGTGGCTTGGACGAGTTCGTTAGCCCAAAAATTGACCACAAGTAGACCAAATTTTGACCGGAAGTACCATGTATATAGGTGTGCGCACTCTAACGGAAGCATTTTATGTCCGATTTGGTCCAAATTTGGTACACAAGTTGGTTTTTTAAGTCGCTTGGACGAGTTCGTCAGCCAAAAAAATTTACCGGAACTAGACAAAATTTTTGACCGGAAGTAATTTGTTTTGGAGATTTTTCGTACTAGAATTAAATTTTTTTGAAGTTTTCTTTAAAAAAATAGACATACGAAATAATTCTGCACATTTTGTTTTTTACGTGACCTTATAGACCATCTGGTTCCCCCAAAAACAATCAAAACGTAAAATACCGTAAAAGTAACAGAATTAAATCCACGGCTTTTACCGTGGCGACCGATGGCAATATATTTGGTCCATGCTGGCAGCACCTTCGTGAGTAGATCAATTTCCTAAATAATTGTTTGAAACCCAAAAACATATATAAATTTAATTTTGGAAATTCCCTCAACTCACGTCAGCGATTTAGCTGCGTGGTCGAATTATTTTTAAGATGAAATATCATACAAGAATTAATTGTGATAGATATTAGATTTTACTGACTTAAACAGTTTGTTGTTTAGGTTATAGATAACAACATATGTACATAATATAAAAGGAGACGTCCTGACTGACTGATTCACAATCAACATTACAGCCAAAACTATGACAGCTAGACACTTAAAACGTTCAGGGTACTTTCAAACCACTATGTAAAAGTGCGCTAAGAAATCATTTTGCAAAATGTTAATTGTGTCGGTTGAAAATGATCAAAATAAGGGGTTTCACTCCCAGCCCTATAACAGCTGATTTGAATCAACACATGTTTGTTGAATGCATTTACATTCATTACCATACCAACTTAGACATTTTATAATTTAGTTAATTATTTTTTACAATTAACAGTTTTTTAAAGTTAGGTTACCAAAATAAAAACAAGCACAAACAAAAGAAACGAAAAAGGCTTACTGTAGACTATTATAATTGATATATCGGGTCTTTTCTGTTATATCCCCGCATTTAAAAACTGTTTTCTATAGAATGAGGATTAATCGGGATAGAACTAAAAATGTGAAATATAATATTTACTCATCATTTAAACGTATAATTGTTGGGGAAAAAATAATAAACAATTTTTAAACATGTGCAACTTTACTATTCGACTCTAGGCTAACCTATGGCAACAGAAATGCAAAAATAATAATACAAAAAATACCTAAAAGGTTCTAACCTAACCTATTTAGTCACAGTATGTTTACCTGTATTCAATATTTAACAGTAGAATGTAAAACAACGTCGTTGTCTGCAAAAATATTAGGCTAGAGTCGAATAGTAAAGTTACGTGTTTGCGATAACCCTTATCTAATATTAACAAAAACTGGAAACTTCCTTCCTTATATGTTATGGAGTAGTTATAAATAGTTATTTGGACATTCCCGATTAATCTTCATTCTATAGAAAATAATTTGAGAATAGAAAATAGTTTTAGAAAATAGTTTGTAAATGCTGGGATATAACAGAAAAGGCCCGAAATATCTACTTATCTATATCTGTATATATATATAAGCCAAATCCACTGACCCACTGATCACGATTTCTCAAAAACTACTGAACGGATCGGAACGAAATTTGGTATGTAGCTTCCACTAGGGCCATAGGTGCTCACTAAGAAGGTTTTCAAAAAATTCGAAATTTTAGGGCGGTTTGGGGGGGACAAAATTACTAAATCACGATTTCTCTAAAACTACTGAACGGATTGGAATTAAATTTGGTATGTAGCTTCCTCTAGGGCCCTAGGTGCTCTCTAAGAAAGCGTTTTAAATAAATCAAAATCTTAGGGGAGGGTTTTGGGGGGTCAAAGTTACTAAATCACGATTTCTTCAAAACTACTGAACGGATTGGAATTAAATTTGGTATGTAGCTTCCTCTAGGGCCCTAGGTGCTCTCTAAGAAAGGGTTAAAAAAAAATCGAAATCTTAGGGGAGGGTTTTGGGGGGTCATAGTTACTAAATCACGATTTCTCTAAAAACTACTGAACGGATTGGAATTAAATTTGGTATGTAGCTTCCTCTAGGGCCCTAGGTGCTCTCTAAGAAAGCGTTTTAAATAAATCAAAATCTTAGGGGAGGGTTTTGGGGGTTCAAAGTTACTAAATCACGATTTCTCTAAAACTACTGAACGGATTGGAATTAAATTTGGTATGTAGCTTCCTCTAGGGCCCTAGGTGCTCTCTAAGAAAGGGTTTTTAAAAAAATCGAAATCTTAGGGGAGGTTTTTGGGGGGTCAAAATTACTAAATCACGATTTCTCTAAAACTACTGAACGGATTGGAATTAAATTTGGTATGTAGCTTCCTCT
>JAGFPH010000290.1:528239-547895 GCA_018207615.1 Philaenus spumarius | reverse complement strand
GTATGTAGCTTCCTCTAGGGCCCTAGGTGCTCTCTAAGAAAGGGTTTTAAAAAAATCGAAATCTTAGGGGAGGGTTTTGGAGGGTCAAAGTTACTAAATCACGATTTCTCTAAAACTACTGAACGGATTGGAATTAAATTTGGTACGTAGCTTCCTCTAGGGTCCTAGGTGCTCTCTAAGAAAGGGTTTTTTAAAAAATCGAAATCTTAGGGGAGTGTTTTGGGGGGTCAAAGTTACTAAATACGATTTCTCTAAAACTACTGAACGGATTGGAATTAAATTTGGTATGTAGCTTCCTCTAGGGCCCTAGGTGTTCTCCAAGAAAGAGGTTAAAAAATTCGAAATTTTAGGGGGGTTTGATGGGGGTCAAGGTTACTAAAAATCCGCATAAGAAATACATAGTGTAATTTATATTTATTGATATACTATAGTTTTTGTTATTATACATTTAACTTTGATTTGTCTATCCGTGAAAAGCCGGATCGGGCTAGCTAGTATTATATATAATTCAAATATCACTCACTGACTTACTCATCACGAAATCTCAAAAACCACCAAACTGATTGGAATGAAATTTGCTATGTAGCTTCTTCTAGGTCCCCTAGGTGTTTGCTAATGTTTAAAAAAAAATAGAAATTTTAGAGGGGGGGGGGAGTTTGGGGTGTCAAAGTTACTAAAAATCTACATATTTAACTTTGATTTGCCTCTCCGTGCAAAGCCGGATCGATCCAGCGTGTTACAAATAAAACAGCTGATTTGGAACATACGCTCAACACTATTTTATTTCTGATTTTATTTTAGGCCTATACTGAACCAACACACGTTTCTTGAACACTTTTAGATTTATTACCGTGGCAGCCAACTCAAAAAATTTACAAGCAGGAAATTATTTTCCACAAATAACGGTTTTTTTAGTTTAGGTAATTACAAACACAAACAACGTAAAAGGCTTACTATATCATAATTCAAACACCCATCACTATTAAAATTATGCTAACTTTACTCTTTACTGGTCAAAGCCAGTTTGAAATACTGCTTTACCTTAACATATTTTATAACTTGTAAATTGTCTTTCTTCTTGTATAGAAATAAACAATCTCTGTCGTAATCAATCTTCATTCCCGAGACCATATCAGAGTGTGCAATAATATGTTTGCATTTGCTTCGCCCCGAGGATTGGTGAGCGAAGCGAGCACTCTAGTATTATTATACAGTTAAATTAAATATTTAACTAACAAAGTATTACAACGATGCCATTTTAATATCCTGTACGATTATTATATAGAATTTCCATAGGAAAGATGAGCTATTGCAGTGACTCTTATGGTGAAACCTAAGGTCGGGAGTGGTCAATGAGCACCTTTCATGGTCCCCAGAACACGTTTTGGGTTATCATTAAAAATTGTATATGTACTGTATATAATATACAAGATGTCCCATAAGTAAAGTGCCACACTTCGGGGAATGGTTCTATGGGTCAAAATAAGAAAAAAAAGTGCATATAAACACAGACCCGAAACCGCTTCGTTTTCTAGATATCCGCCATTTTGTAAAAAATAATTCTTATCTAGAGAACGGTTTGACTGATTGAGTTCAAACTCGGCTTGAAGTTTAACCTAACAATGATATATCTCAAGAAAAATAAGTGAGTAAATCCAACCATGAGTTTCAAAAATAGAGACCTTTTTTGCAGCCATTTTGATTCCCTTTCGGATAGCGTAACTGTCAAAACAATCGGATGAAGGATAATAATCCTTCGTCCGATTGTTTAAGCAGTTACACCATCCGATAGGTAATTAAAAGCATTTTTTGCTGTCTTGACATTTTTTGTTAAAATGTACGATTTTCGAGTAATTTAGGTTTGAAATTTTCAAACCACCGCCATTTTGAAACTCATGGTTGGATTTAATCGCTTATTTTTCTTGAAATATATCATTATTAGGTTAAGGGTCGGCTCTAGTAAAACAGAAAGCAACCTGCGACTCCGGCGCTTCACCCAATAGCGGCGGTAGGTTAAGCGGACATTGCTCATCCTAAATCCAGTTAAAACCCGCAATTATTCAAATATAATTTTTTTTAAATACCAAACTCAAGGGGACAAAATTCTTCATCCAAATGGCTTGGTAATTTTTCGCTATAATTAATAGTTACAACGTAAAAAAATATTTAAAGTCACCCTATAGCGGCGGTACGTTACACGGACATTGCTCAGCCTAAATCCATTTAAAACCCGCAATTGTTCAAATAGCGTTTTGAAAAAAACACCAAACTCTTGGGGACAAAATTCTTCATGCGAATGGCTTGGTAGTTTTTCGCTATAATTAATAGTGACAACATGAAAAAATATTAAAAATCAATGTTTTAAATTGTTAATAAATACTAAACAAAATTTTTTTCTTAGTTTTTAAAAAGCCATTTGCATGCATATTGACCATTGCTTTAAAATGACATATCGTTTATAATTTTCCGATCAAAAATAAAGGAAAAATTTGGATTTTAATTTAACATTGGCCTTATGGAGTGTCAGCCAACATAGCCGATAGCTAGAGCCGACCCTTAAACTTCATGCAAAGTTTGAACTCAATCAGTCAAACCGTTCTCTAGATAAGAATATTATTTTGTACAAAAAACAAAATGGCGGATATCTAGAAAACGATTCGGGTCTGTATTTATATGAACTTTTTTTCCTATTTTGATCCATAAAACCATTCTCCGAAGTTTGTCACTTTACTTATGGGACAACCTGTATGTGTTCACATTCTATCGGGGTCGCATTTTAAGTCAGATTTGGTTCAAATCTGGTACAGACGTTGGTTTTCTTAGTCGCTCAGACGAGTTCGTTAGCCGAAAGCGTCCAACAAGCGCAAGCACGCATTCGACCAGATGTAAAATATTTTTTAGATTTAGAGTGAAACTTGTTTGTGATTTTACCTAATAAAATAAATATAGGAGATTATTGTGCACATTTTTGTTTTTTTTATAGCCCGTTTGGTTCCCTCAAAATCGATCAAAACGTAAAATACCAGGTACAAATCCACGGAATTTTGTGGTGAAAGCTTCTAATACGAAGCCGACGGCCAGGATGCTAACTCCCGCTGCGAGCGAATCAAAGTAGTCCATAAACCGAGGCCGCAAGGTCGAGCTTTTTGCGGAAGCAGCGGGCGAGCCGGGGCTGCAGGTTGAAGTTCAAAAGAATTCTACTAATACATTTAGTACACGCCATAGGCATAACCAGGAGAGTTTTGGGGATTATAACCCCCAATTGTAAAAAATATTTCGCACTTTGTAATACACTCTTAAGAGTAACTTGTTTTCAACACCTTTGCAAATGTCAAGCTACAATAAACTATTAATATATTGCTGACATTAGCTTCGGTCGAACTGGGCACTGGCACTTTATTTGATATAAGATGCAGTATAGTGTATGGCCTGGAATACACACAGAGTTTTCGTCCGCCACGGATTATTTGCCCTCGCCATCATACCAACAGTGGCGCGAAGGAGAGTATTAGAGCATACACAATAAACGATCGCTTTATTTTCAGCTGACGGTAGCTGTGCAGCAGTGCAGCCGCTCGCTGCCACTACAATCGACGGAGTTTCCACCGTCTCCGCCGAAACAGTGACCAAATGCAAGCCAAAAGTCCTTATTTTAATATTTTTTTCGTAAAATACCAACCTTCAGCCGCGTGTGTAGTTCGTCAAATGACGAAACCGACATTCTTAAATAATAGAAAAATGTTTCTTCTAGTTACTCAAATCAGGAAACACAGTGGAAATTGCTCAAAAATCTTCTTTTCTTTTATTTCTTCATTGGATGAACCCAAATAATTATATTTTTTGCTTTCTTTTCAATCGGCGACGGAATAACAATAAAACGAGAGTTGCTCTCTGCTCATATCAATAAAACATTAAAAGAAAAAATATATTACATAACACACTTCGTGATTGATGAACTAGACACTTCAGTCCCAATGAGGCTTTTAGACGACGTTGGAAATACCGCCCTGTGTGCACACTTCAAATTTTATGAGCGGCGATGGTAACTAATCCGCAGCCGACAAAAAACGCCGTGTGTGTTCCAAGCCTATGGGGTTAGATTCAGCGCACGAAAAGATTTGCCGGGGGATGAGACATGGTTGCTATTCTAAATATACACATCTATATCATTTGAAAGTACTTTTTTGAGAAGCATAAAACGTGTTATTTTGCATCTTAATTTAAAAATAATTTCCATAAAAGGTTGTTGCAACACCCCCCCCCCCCTCCCCCCTCATACGGTCGGCCTGTTTTCACCTATGGTACACGCAAGCAGCTATTCACTGCCTTCGTGAGTAGACTAATTTCCCAAATAGTTGGTAGAAACTTAACTTGGAAATTCGCTGAACTTACGGCTCAACTGATCGAATTAGTTTTACTCTTCTACCTTGCACATAAAACACAAGTTGTATCTAATCCAATTACGAAGTATTCCTTGGATCATACCCAACAATAAGGCTGTTTTTGTCTGTGAAAACACCTTAGACGGCAGTTAAACTGAATATGCTGAGGTGTATTGCCTTGTATAAGCAAGTAATGGAATGTAGTCGCACTCTGTGACGTAGCGCGGCTAGAGTCTGAACTGTAAACTTGTACTCGGGATGTGTTCGTTTGGCCAGCGTCTCGAAAATAAAGTCGTAAAGATGTAAAATTATTAATTTAAAATCAGTAAAAATTCTTAAAATTTATTTAGTAAACAATTTTGCTACATAGACCCTTTAGATTCCTGCGTATGTATATTTTATGATTTTATTTTAATAAAGTTGTAGGTTTAAACATAACCCAAGCTTAAATGCTACAATTTAATTACAACACTTTTATAACACTTTCAAGTTTAAATTTGTCAGTTGAAATTTTCTAAAATCTTACGTTTATTTTCCAACGTTTTTTTTATTAACTCGCTTCCTTGTCTGTTTGCTTGGTACCAATTTTGCAATCGATTTTAAACTAACTTCCCGAATAGCTAGAGACTTAATACTTTCAACGTAGCTGAGAACTGAAGACTAAAAAGCAGAAAATAAAAATATTTACAGATTTTTTTAAATATACCAATTTTAAAACTGACTACAAGTATAAAATAATTCCACCACGCAGCTGGACCGCTGACGTGAGTTGAGCAAATTTCCAAAATTAAGTTTATATGCCCATGTTTTAGGGTTTCAACCAACAATTTGGGAAATAGGTCTACTCACGAAGGCGTTGAACAGCTGTCTGTGTGTACGCAATGTATTAGTAGAATTTGTTTCCTGTAGTGGCCTCGCTAGTTTGCACCACTTGGCTTCGAACCGGATACTTTTATGATATTTTACGTTTTGGTCCATTTTGGGGGAACCAAGCGAGCTATAAGCTCGCTTAAAAAAACAAAATGTGCAGAATAACATCCTACATTTATATTTTTAGAAAAAAAATGTAAAAAATTTCATTCTCGTAGTAAAAATACACACACATATATATATATATGCATTTTAATTATACCCCAAAACGTGTTCTGTGGACCATGATCAGTGTTCATTTACTACTCCCGACCTTAGGTCTCACCATAAGGGCCACTGCAGTAGCTCATTTTTTCTATGGAAATTCGCTAATAATTTCTCCTAGCCCCAATACAGATTCCTAACGCTATTCAGATTGTACTGAAAATTTGTGATTTTGAAGTTTTAACAGCTGTGAAAATACTAGTAAAATTTTAAACGAAAAACGTGGGGTGCGTGCAACAGAAAATAATAGTAAGGAGTAGCCTATAGGGAGTAGCTTAGTTGAGAAAGCTCGCACATCAGTTCAAATCATTTGCAGTGTAATAAAATTGTTAGTGACTTGGGTGAACTATTATTCATACATCAATTATTGTAAGCTTTTTAGTCTGTTTTAAAAACGTGGTATATTTAAAAAATATATATTTAAATAATTATTTATAACTTATATCCTATTGGTAAACAGACTAAGAAATGATTTAGACTAAAACCTCTTGGATATTTAACAAATTTTCATATTAACAAAAGTAAAAAGATCTTGGCCGTTTCCAGATATCGTGTTGCAATTTTAGGAGGCTAAAATGCAGAGGCACACAACATTATAACTCCCCCTTACCAAATGTAGGCCTTTCAAATGTTTGTCTACTAAATTTCCGTTACACAATTGGAAAATAACAGATATTTTCTCAAAACTGTTGTTATACAGAACGTCTCGCAACCAGTCTACCAAACTTTACCATGTTATTCGGCAGATGAAAACTAGCAAATAATACAATGTGTCCTATCTTGCTTAGTTTAGAAGTTATCTGTCTGTATGCGTCTTTTTAAAACAAATATTATCTCATGGACGGTTTAAGATACATTCATAAAACTCATCGTGCATGTTTATCACATTGGGTTACTTTTGATGTGCGAAATTTTATTTTGCTTAAGTCATCCGTTTCAAGATGGTGGCGGTTCTAACTTTTTAAAGTCAAATATCTAAAAAATAATAATTCGACCACGCAGCTTAACCGCTGACGTGAGTTGAGCAAATTTCCAAAATTAAGTTTATAGGCCTATGTTTTAGGGTTTCAACCAACAATTTGGGAAATAGGTCTATGCACGACGGTGCTGAATAGCTGCAAAATTGTTAGCACGCCATTCCGCATATTGGGATTATCTTCAATACACAATGCATTGCGTGCTTCGCACGCCAACACCGCGGTAGAATTTACCACATGGCTTTGAACCGGGTACTTTATGGTATTTTACGTTTTTGTCGATTTTGGGGGAACCAAGCGAGCTATAAAGTCGCGTAAAAAAAACAAAATGTGCAGAATAACATCCTACGTTTATATTTGTAGAAAACACTCAAAAACAAATTCATTCTCGTAGGAAAAATCTCAAAAAATCCGTTCAAAAAACGTGCTTCCGATTTTTTGATTTTTTTGGCTAACGAACCTGTCCGAGCGACGTAGACAACCAACATGTGTACCAAATTTGAACCAAATCGGATTAAAAATGCGGCCGCTAGAGTGCGAACACATATCGATTCCAAATCGATTTCGTACATTTTATTTTTACTCCTCCATCTTATTTGTAAAAAATAAAATTTACGAAATCGATTTAGAAGCAATTGTTTAGGTCAAGCACTTTGAAATAAACATTTTTTGTCTCTAGAAATGTTTCCTAAAAACTCCACCTTTACGAGATATTAGCAAGTTTATGTCGATTTATTTCAACACGTTTAGAGCCGCCATTTTGTTTTGGGTAGTCCGATTTTTATTTTATTTATGTAATTTTCCTAGTTTTAAATATACCTTTAAAATGAGGTATCACATGACCACACTTCCCATTTTAAAATTTTGAGTTGCTCCCAAAATCCCCCACTTTTAGGGGACACTCAAAATGTCCGATTGCTTCAAAAGATACTTTGGGTTAAGTTAGTATCGTTCCCCAAAGGATATTTATTTGTTTTAACAAACACAAAAGTTAAAAAGGGGGGAAGTGACTTTATAACCACCCTGTATATATGATTTTTAATGACACCCTAAAATGTGTTCTGGGGACCATGATCACTGCTCGTTTGCAACTCTCGATCTTGGGTCTAAAATACCATAAGGGCCACTGCAATAGCACATTTTTCCTATGGAATTCGCTAAAAAAAAGATTTTACGAAAAAATGTTAAGATCCAACAAATGTAGACAATTAATGTAAAGATAAATCTAATGATGTATCACTTTTTATCACTGAGCCAAGGGTAACTGAGAAAATACAATAACTCTGACTGAAAGTAGATAGTTTTCTATGATTACTAAATTCACTGAAAGTGATCATGGAATCTACTTTTTTTTACACAAAATTATTGCACTTTCGTAGTTATCCTTAACTTAATAATAAAAAGCGTTACACCATTAGATTTATCTTTAAATTAATTGTCTACATTTTGTGTATCTTAACGTTTTTTCATAAAATCTTAATTGTTTTTTTAGATATTTAACTTTGAAAAGTTTGAACCGCCGCCATTTTGAAACGGATAACTTAAGTAAAATACAATTGTACACATTTACGTAAACTAATGTGATAAATACGTATGCTACGTTTTGTGAATTTATCTTAAACCATTTATGAGATAATATTTGAAAATAAACGGTACCAGGAACTGGCACATACTTTTTCACAAAAATATTTAAATTATTAAGCAGATTCACTGTGACTTGTAGGGTGGGGTAGGAGAGGTGATTTTTTATTAAAGTTGGAAATTAACTAATAAATATTATTATTATTAGCTAGAGCGAAAACTATTCGATCGATTTCGAACAAATTTGCACCAACATGTCAATTAGGCCTTTATAGATGCACGAAAAAAGGTTTTGAAAATTTTTTAAAAACAACCTCCTTTATGGCCAAAAAACCCCAAAAATTAGTTACTATTATTATTATTATTAGCTAAACGAGAATTTTTAGAAAGATGCTGTTTTTTGCATATGGTAGGGCACATTAAAGGCTACAAATAAGCCAAATTTTATCAAAATCGTTAAGAGCCGTTTTTTTTTAAATAATAACTGAGTTTTTGGGGGGGGTTTTGGCAAAAAAGAGGGTTGTTTTACAAAAAATTTCAAAACCCTTTTTCGTGCATCTATACAGGCCTACTGGACATGTCTGGTGCAAATTTGGTTGAAATCGATCGAATAGTCTTCTCTCTAGTTTTGTATACATAAAGACAGACATTTTGTAAAAACCACTTTTTTGGACTCAGGGGGTCCCAAAACGGATGTTTCCACAAAAATCTCAACATCGATTTTTTTGCGATCACTATACTTTCGCTATACTATAGTATAGTGAGAAAGTAAAAAAGCGATACACCATTAGATTTATCTTTAAAATAATTGTCTTCATTTCGTGTATCTTAACGTTTTTTCGTAAAATCTTTATTTTTTTTAGATATTTAACTTTGAAAAGTTTGAATTGCCGCCATCTTGAAACAGATAACTTTAGTAAAATAAAATTTTACACATTTGCGTAAAGTAATGTGATACATTTGTATGATACGTTTCGTAAATTTATCTTAAACCGTTTATGAGATAATATTTTTTTAAACACTTACACAGACAGACAACTTCCAAACTAAGCAAGAGAGGACACAAATGTTATCCTGTATTATTTGCTAGTTTGGCCTGCTCTACAACACGGTAGAGTTTGGTACAATAGTTACGAGACACCCTGTAAACATCACAGTATACTCTTACAATATCAAATTTCACAGTTCTCGTCACAACCGTTCAATATGATTACTTTGTGGTTTGATGTGATATTATGTTATGGGCTGGAAGCAGTAAAGGCCGGCGCCGCGATCGATGCTCTCTGGTCCCGGTTAACGGCGCGAGGTCGTTCGGCTTGCCAAGTCTTGCCATATATGGCAACATCTTCCACCTACCATATGGTGGCCCTTTCTCCGACATAAACTTTCCACTTGTCCCTCAACTGGAACTTTGGAACCACTTGACTTTCTTTCCGAGAGGAGATCTTGGCGTTTTTATTCGACTAGTGTGAAGAACATGGGAAGACAATACAAATATATAAGAGCATTTATTATTTTTTTAAATTACATATCGATACTAGCTGACCCGTACGGCGTTTCCCGTGGTGGTTGGTATTTTCAGTCTTTTTAACGTAATGGTATTATTTTTAAGTGTTCAGTCAGTGAGTGGTATTTGGCTTTTATATAGATCTTAAATAATAAAAGCACTATTGTCATAATAATAAAAGATCTGAAATTATGATTTTAGTAACTTTTATCCCCCCAAACCACTCCTAAAATTTCGAAATTTGTCATACCCTTTCTTAGTGAGCACCTATGGCCCTAGAGGAAGCTACGTAACAAATTTAATTCCAATCCGTTCGGTAGTTTTGAAGAATTCTTGATTTAATAACTTTGATCCCTCCCCAAACACCCTATAAAATTTCGAATTTTTTGAAACCCTTTCTTAGTGAGCACCTATGGCCATAGAGGAAGCTACATACCAAATTGCATTCCAATCTGTTCGGTAATTTTGGAGAAATCGTGATTTAGTAATTTTAACCCCCTAAAATTTCCAATTTTTTTAAACAATTTTTTAGTGAACCCTTGTGGCCCTAGAGGAAGCTACATACCAAATTTCATTCCAATCCGTTCGGTAGTTTTGAAGAAATAGTTTTTTAATAACTTTGATCCCCCCAAACCCCCCGTAAAATTTCGAATTTTTTCATACCCTTTCTTAGTGAGCACCTATGGCCATAGAGAAAGCTACATACCAAATTCCATTTCAATCCGTTCGGTAGTTTTTGAGAAATGAATCAGTGAGTGAGTGAGTGGTATTTCGCTTTTTTTTTGTGTAGATAGTATAATACCAATAAGCTATTTGTTTCGGACCTAAATTAATACAGTATTTTTACTAAGTTCTAACCACTTGGTCCAGAATAAATAGTATCTTGAATGTGTGACAGCTTAAAAACTATACACAGTTCAAATGGTTTCACTCTTTTAAACTTTCTGACTAAGCCATCGTTGTTGAATAGCTGGAAGGCCTCGACATTGATTTGCTGATGTAGTCTTTGTTCGTGACTGTGCGATTTTTCTGACTTCATTATCAGCAGTCAGAACCTCAAGGTCTTTTGCAGTTGTACCAAGGAGCATCAACGATACCACGAAGCACGTTATTTTGAAACCGTTGAATGATATTTCTATTATTTTGACTGGCACAACCCCACAGTTGTATACGTAATAGCTTGTTGTACATTGATAGGGCAGAACAGCGACCCAATAACCGATACATCTTTCTGTATTTTAGTTTTAACTCCTCTTGTTTTTTCTTCTCATGTGGGTTCCACGTAAGTTTGGCATCCAACCAAGATATTTGGCTGTATTCTCATATGGAACCACTTGATGGAAGCCCGGTCTGTGCTCGATATGCCTATTGGTGAAATCAACTTGCCCTCATTAAGTTTGATTCGTCACTTCTTGGTCCAGGTTTGTATGTCGGCTATAGCTACTAGTAGTTTTCTGGTGGACTCAGCGCTATTGCCACTAAGACTAGGCCTCCACTTGCTATTAGCTATGTATAGGTCATCGCTCAATCGTCATTTCCGTAGAAATTTCAGAGTGTACAATAATCTGTTTGCATTGGCTTCGCCATGGGTCCCCGCCGGGGTTGGTGAGCGAAGCAAACAGGAGCGGAGTCCCTAGGCTAAGTATATGAGCATTTTTAAGGTTTTCCGTACCCGATTGATAAAGTCATCTGATTTTATTGAAAATCAAAACTCTGATTCTTTGCATATTATTTATTTATTTATTCCATAAATAAAATTACAAAAATTTACAAATTATCGCCTATGGATTTAGTGCCCTCATAGGCACAAGGCCTGTGCGTGGGCACAAGTCGTGCACAACATTACAACATAACTTTACTATAAAAATTATAGAAAAAGAGAGAAGATAAAAAAAGAAGAAAAATACAAATTTAAAATGTACCAGAAATCATAAATAGGTCATCACCAGAACAACAACGTCACTCCTGTGCCTACACCAAAAATTCCCCTACAAAGAATCAGAATAGAACTCGAGATAAAAAATGAAAAGATAAAAAGAGCGACATATAGGTTAAACATAACTTTATACGTACTCCGTAAAAATGACGGACTCACAATAAATATTAACTGGACAAAATGTTTTCTGCATTAATAAAATTAGCAAACACCCGCCAATATATTAGACTTTTTTATAGGATTAATGTTTACGTTGTTAACTATATTATATCATGATTAATCCTTTAAATATGTTGACTGTACTGTTCTGTATAGTTGCACAACATATGTTTTCTATACGACATGGAACGTAGACACGAACTTAACTTTCTGAGGAAAATGTGAAGCTTAAATAGTTTACGATAAGTTAGTTTCGTTGTACTGGAAATCAGTTCAACTAACAAAAGTTTCACGTGACACTTTTATTGACGTTTCCGTTATGTCATAGCATGACGTCATCTATCTTTCGCGGGATTTGAGGGATGACGTCATTGTTCTTGGAACTTACAATCACCGAATTTCACGATTGCCACTTACGCTCTAGACTTTATGCTTCAACTTTGCAGCGACTCAGTATTCTGATCGTGCTTTCTGTTGTTCTGTGGCTCTTAGTTTTTATAGAGAAAGCACAGCTGATCAGATCTCAGTTTTACTGCGTGATAATTTATTTTTAAGGTTTTGTAGTCGGAATCGTAATGACAGATAAATGTATTTTTAAATTGGTACTCTTAATTTGTTGTATTATTAAAATTTTCAAAACCAAGTCAAATTGTTATTTGAATTTTTACATTTTCAAAACCATGTTTTATTGTTATCTTAATTTGGACATTTTCAAAACCATGACAAATTGTTATCTAAATTTTGACATTTACAAAACCATGGTCTAATTGTCATCTGAATTTGGACATTTTCAAAACCAAGTCAAATTGTTATATACATTTTGACTTTTTCAAAAGCATGTCAAATTGTTATATGAATTTTGACATTTTCAAAAGCATGTCAAATTGTTATATAAATTTTGAAATTTTACAAAACCAAGTCAAATGGTTTTCTGAATGTTGACTTTTTCAAGACCATGTCAAATTGTTACATGAATTTTGACTTTTTCAAAAGCATGTCAAATTGTTATATCAATTTTGACATTTTTAAAAGCATGTCAAATTGTTATATGAATTTTGACATTTTCAAAACCAAGTCAAATTGTTTTCTGAATGTTGACTTTTTTAAGACCATGTCAAATTGTTACATGAATTTTGACTTTTTCAAAAGCATGTCAAATTGTTATATGAATTTTGACATTTTCAAAAGCATGTCAAATTGTTATATAAATTTTGAAATTTTACAAAACCAAGTCAAATGGTTTTCTGAATGTTGACTTTTTCAAGACCATGTCAAATTGTTACATGAATTTTGACTTTTTCAAAAGCATGTCAAATTGTTATATCAATTTTGACATTTTTAAAAGCATGTCAAATTGTTATATGAATTTTGACATTTTCAAAACCAAGTCAAATTGTTTTCTGAATGTTGACTTTTTCAAAACCATGTCTAATTGTTATCTGAATTTTGATCTTTTCAAAAGCATTTCAAACTGTTATATAAATTATGACATTTTCAAAACCATGTCAAATTTTTTTATGAATCTTAATTTTTTCAAAACCAAGTCAAATTGTTTTCCGAATGTTGACTTTTTCAAAACCATGTCAAATTGTTACCTGAATTTTGACGTTTTCAAAACAAGTCACAATTTTATCTGAATTTGGACTTTTTCAAAAGAATTTCAAATTATTATCTGAATTTTGACTTTTTCTAAAGCATGTAAAATTGTAAAATGAATTTCGAAACGGTTTAGCCATTATTTGAAACAATTATCTCACATTAATTATAGATTAATTAGCACTGCGTGGAACAGGTTAGTTAATTATTTGCACACAAAATTATATTTTCTCCCACGACATACATTGACATCTTTAGACAGATAAACCAACAAGAACTAAACCCAGTTTGTGACTTGTTTTTGTCGCAGAAAGTAACGAGTCTGTATCACGAGTATTAACGTATGCATATAAATACTAAGCGTAACTGGAATGAGTTGAAACTTAAAGAAGGTCGTGTACAGGTACTTAACCTAGAAAGGCGAGATCCGAGTGACTCATGCTGCGCTGTGTAGAGGGGAAATTCATTCCACATATGGTGCAGTACTTGCAACATACACATTTTACTCTTTTCTTGGTACAGTAATAAATTATAGAAAGTAGGCCTTTTGTAGTTGTGTCAAATAGTTCTCTGTTTAAAGTTACTACCGAATTTCCGTATGAAACTTGAGCTAATGCAGTGTTGCTTACGGTTGTACCCAGGGACGTTGCTACAACAAATTATGGGGGGGGAGGGCAATTTCCCAACAATTTTGACCATATTTCCCAACTTTTGTGTTGGGGTTCCAAACCCGTGGAAGGGGGCTCTGGGTTAGGTTGCGGGGAATAAATCCCAGTGGAGGTGAGGCCCTGGAGGCCCCACCCACGAATTTTTTTTTAAACGGACTTTATAAGCAGGGTTTTTAACACTGCACGAGTAGCTATATTGAGTACTTTAAAAGTTTTAAATATTTTACAAGAAGTTGAACTTGTTCATCACATTATTGAAAAACATTCCCCTTATATTTTCCCCACCATTTTCTTTTCTCCGATATTTCCCGCAAACTTAGAAATTTTCCCATTTTGGGAAAAACCCAAACTGACAAAACTGGTCTGGCGGCCTGGAGCAGTGCTTGGCATGTCAGTGACAGTCAGTGTTGCCACAATAACTAGGATTGGAACTAAATTTCCCAGAACATCATTTAAAAGATGACAATAAAGTTGTATTTTTTAGGGGTTTTGCGTGCAATTTAATCCAAAAATCAAAATTCAACTTTTTTTAAATCTAAAATTGCCCAACTTTTTGGACCCCCCGTAGCGACGTCCCTGGTTAGACCAAAGTTCGGGAGTGGTCAATGAGCACCGGTCAGAGTCCTCAAAACACGTTTTGTGGCGTCAATCAAAATTATATATATTTTATGTATATAAGTGTGTTTGCAATCTAACGGCCGCATTTTTCTTTCGATTCGGTCTTAAGTTGGTAGACACGTTGGTTTTCGAAGGCGGGTTACACACTGGTATCTCACACATCGTGTCTAAGACAATTGTCTTGTCTGATGAAATTTGAAAGCGACATTGTATGTTCCATGCTTGTCTCATGTCTGTTGCACGGCCGTGGCTATGATGAGTTGAACGCAATATGTCATCAGAGGAGGACGAAGTAATGTTATTAATTGCAGTTGTCATCATTTAGCCTTAGCTTGGAATTTTTCTCCTAAAAGCCTCCACACCTTTTCATGTTCATTCCTGTTGCTGTATTCCTTTAGATAGTGGTTATAAACTACTGGTTGTTTTTCCATAGCAATGCCAAACTCAATGTTGACGTATTCATTGTTTGATGACGACATTTTGACATCAATGTTAAACACAATGCACAGAACATAAACACTGAACAACAAAACGCCACTGACTCACGTAGGCCTACATTGCAGACGGCTGACTGTAACTGCGATGTGCGCATGCGCGAAGCCTGCCTTCCCGTGAGACTGTCTTACTAACCGGTCTCGCAAGGCACGTCCACGTGTCTCACGCAATGTGTAAGTGCTCAAACGATAACACATGCCTTAGACACGACAATTGTCTAAGGCCATGTTCACACTAGGAGAAAAAGTCTCGCGATTGTCGCTAGACGGTCTCTCGACTTTGTCTCGTGTCCACACTCAAATGTTTGTCTCTGGCCAGTTTGTTGGTAGACATGGTAGCTGCTTGTGCCGTTATTATTACTAATGATGAACACTGGAGAAAAGGAAACGTTGGCGGAGGCGTGAGATTTCGCGGACGGACGTGGCGATTTGTGCGTGGGATTTTTTTATGTTCACGTTTTTAGATTGTGAGTTTTTTTTTCTAAGTCGCTCACCGATTCTTCGTATTTTTGAGCCAGATCTTCGATTGTAAATTTTTTTCTTCGGTTTTTATAATCAGGGGATGTAACGCTCCCATAAACACAATGAACTTTGGTAATCTTCAATAAATAATAACATTTTTCCGTTATGTCACATTTTGTAACTTAAAACGTAAACGTCTACACTCAAGGGTTTCAAGACAGAGACTGTCCTCATAGTTTTACACTACGACTTTTGTTCAACATTGTCTACCGATTGTCTCAGGTCTCCCATTTCTGTCGGGAGACGAACATTTTTCGATTTTGGTCTCCGAACGGTTTCTAGACATGGTTGTCTTCTCTAGGAACCTTCTAGAGACAATCGAAAGATATTGTCTTTAGACCAAAATCGCTAGACATTGCCTCCTAGTGTAGACAAGGTCTAAGACACAATGTATGAGACACTAGTTTGTACGCGCCAAAAGATGCAACAACCTGAAACACGTTTTTTTGACATTAAGTAAAAAATGTTTAAGATTTTTCTGACTAAAATGCGGACGTTAGAGTGTGAAAACGTACATACATATTATACTAGTAGTTCTGTGAACAGTAGACCTCGCTCGTTGAAATAACAAATGTGGTTTTGAGCTTAGGTTAAAAATAGTGTGCCAGTAAGGAAGTAAGCACAAGGTTTAGCCAGTGAAACATTATTTACAATTCCCGCGATTCCGGGATTTCTAGTGCTCGTTTTTATTTCTTTCTTCAGCTTTGATTGCTAAAAATTTTCTTTTAGGGGCATTGTGCTTTATTTAGGTTAATAATGCGTAAGATAGCTAAAAATATCGCGTTATAAAGGGACAACATACAATTAAATATTTACATACTTAAATAACTCAAACTTAACAATGTATCACAAGTTAACTTAAGTTCCATATCATATTCCAATATTAGAAATAATGAAAACAAACGATGTTAAGACGTCGTGATAGTGATCTCAACCCATGTACCAACACTTCCCACGGTGTGCTACGGTCATTTTTTGTATGTCCTTTATCACCGCGAGGTTTCATTTGTTTCATCTCATTTTGTAATTCAAGTAAAGCTAAGTCAAATACTTCTATGAAATTTACAATGATAATTTACACGTATACAGTTCAATTCTTTGATTTGTCCTCTACACTTTCTTATAATAATATGTCATTTTTGGGCAAATGATATATTCCTGAATTACTATTCAAAACAGGCCTAGTTTTGTTAGCAGTCTTGTAGTAGGAACATAAAAACTGGTGTTTTCAAAATAATAAATTTGAAATTGATAAATATTTTTATACAATTCTATTTAGAACTAAATTACGAAACTTTTTTACATTTATGAAAAAAATTACAATAATTTTTACTACTTTTTATGTAGGCCTAAAGTTAAACATTTTCCTTTCGTTACTGAACGTGATTGTTTCTTGAGCTAATAACTTTCTTAATTTTACTTCAATAATTTTTTTTTACTGGCATGTATGAATTCTTTAAACCTTTGTCTAGAAAAAAGCATGGAACACGTTTGAATTGGTTTAGAATAAACGTATAAAAACATGGTTGAAATACAAAAACTTGGACGATTTTTAACAAATTCGAAGTTTACGGCCATTTTGTGAGCTTACCGTTAGAGATACGGAAAAAAAATCAAGAATACAATTTTGTTTAAAATTTAATTTGCTTTTAGCAAAATGTTATTAGTTTTTAAATTCGACTTAGGTTAAGCCACAAACTGGCTTTTGAAAAAAGCTTACACTGAGAGAAACGGTCCGGCCGCCATTTTTATTTTATTTAAGGGGTTAAAAATGAAAAATGGAAAGAAACCTTATATATACATGGCTCGGCCTAGGAATAAGGAACATTGATGCAAAAAATCATTAAAATCGGTCAAGGCGTTTGGCCGTAATCGTGAGACAGACACACAGACATACAGACACACAGACGAAATGCCGAACGGTCGAGTTAAAACGGAGACCTCGCTTACGCTCGGTCAATAATCTTTTTAAAGCTATCCAGAAAATGTGTTCTGGGGACCATGATCGATGCTCATTTACTACTCCCGACCTTAGGTTTAACTAACCTTAAGGGTCACTGAAAATAGCTCATATTTTCATTGGAAATTCATTAATAACTATAGGAGATTATTCTGCACATTTGGTTTTTTTAAACGACCTTATAATCACCTGTATGTTTCGCCCAAAATCGACGAAAACGTAAAATATAAATGTACCCAGTTCAAATCCACATGCGAGATTTGACCGTGCGAGTAACTCTCATCCGAAGCAGCAAGGTCGTGGTGCAAACTTGCAAAGCGAGGTTTTCCGCTGCGAGCGAAACGAAGCAGCGCGTAAGTCGCGGTTGGAGTGTGAGGTGCAAAAAAAGTCAACTTACATATTTCGTTCACGCAAGCAGCTATTTAGCGCCTTCGTGATTATACCAATTTCACCAATAGTTCGTTGAAACTCTAAAACAAAATTTGGTCAACTCTAGTCAGAGGTTCAGCTGCGTGGTCGAATTATTAGCAAATTTCCATAGGAAAAGTGAGCTATTGCAGTGGCCCTTATGGTAAGACGCAAGGTCGGGAGTAGCAAATGAGCACCGATCATGGTCCCCAGAACACGTTTTGGGGTGTCATTAAAAATTATATACATATATATGTATATATGTGTTCGCACTCTAGCGGACGCAATTTAAGTCCGATTTGGTTCAAATTTGGTAGCCAAAAACATCCAACAATCGGAAGCACATTTTTGACCGGAAGTAACTAATATTTTTAGATGTTTCATACGAGAATGAATTTTTTTTCTACAAATGTAAATGCAGGATGTTCGTCTGCACATTTTCTTTTTTTACGCGACCTTGTAGCTCGCTTGGTTCCCCCAAAATCGATCAAAATGTAAAATACCATACAAGTACCCGGTTCAAAGCCATGTAGTTGATCCTGCTGTGGGGTTGGCGTGTGAAGCACGCAATGCGTTGTGTATTGAAGAAGCTCCCAATACGGGGGTTGGCGTGCAAAGCACGCAATGTTTTGTGTGTTGAAGATACTCCCAATATGCGGAATGGTGTGCGAAGCACACAATGAATTGTGTATTGAAGGTACTCCCAATATGCGGAATGGCGTGTGAACCATTTTGCAGCTATTCAGCACCGTCGTGAATAGACCTATTTTCCAAATTGTTGGTTGAAACCCTAAAACATAGGCCTATAAACTTAATTTTGGAAATTTGCTCAACTCACGTCAGCGGTTCAGCTGCGTGGTCGAATTATTTTTACACACGTTACTCGTTTCTGAATGCGAGTGTCAGTGCGGCCCCGTCCATTCCCATCGTTAAAGTCTTTATTCGATTGAATTATTTACCATATTACTTCCATGTTCCGAAACCTTTTGGTTGGAAACCTAGCCTTCCACCTGTTTCTTTTGCACAATATGCTTTTCTTAGAACCAGAAGAAGACAGAATTATTAGTTAGACAAGCTTAACCTACCCTAACTAACTACAACTGCAGAAGCCGCACAGCCAAGTTAAACTATCTAATTACCGTTGTTTCCTCTTACGTGCCAGTGAGCACAAGTCTCCATACAACCGACTGGTTATGAGAAGGTATTAATTTGTTGTGAGCAGGGCAGACTAATTGTCACGGCCATGAACGTGTAACTTCCCTAGACCGAATAGCCGAGTTCAACGTGTGTATTAATTACGCCATTACATTAGTGATTTAGCTATATCATTTCTTTGAAAAATCTATGGCTTATTGTTTCATATGATCACTTGTTTGAGCATCTACCTCACACTATAACCATGAAATTCATCGTAGTAGTCTAGTCAAAACATAAATACCACGCAACTGAACCACTGACGTGAGTTGAGCAAATTTCCAAAATTAAGTTTATAGGCCTACATGTTTTAGGGTTTCAACCAACAATTTGGGAAATAGGTCTACTCACGAAGGCGTTGAACAGCTGTCTGTGTGTAGGCAACATATTAGTAGAATTTGTTTCCTCCTAGTGGCCTCGCGAGTTTGCACCACTTGGCTTCGAACCGGGTACTTTTATGGTATTTTATGTTTTGGTCGTTTTTGGGAGAACCAAGCGAGCTATAAGGTCGCGTAAAAAA
>JAGFPH010000290.1:475110-502276 GCA_018207615.1 Philaenus spumarius | reverse complement strand
AAATATTGCATTGGATCGGAGTTCTATTAGGTTATCCAAATACAATGGTAGCACTCACGAGGTGGATGCGCAGTGGATTGCCGTTCAGATGACGTCACGCGGACCCAAGGCGTATACGCCTTGACGCGGACCGACCTGCCCTACACGATACAGCGCTCTAGTGTAGTTAGCTATTTGTAGTGCATAATATTATTATTTATACTTGCCTTAGCAATCCTTTTAGAAGTCTTTATATAGTTTACAGCTGTTTCACCTTTTCATTTTAAGGCATCATCAGAACGAATACACAAAAACACACTTATCACAGTTATACTAATCTTATTAACCGAGATTAATATGACGTTAAACACATAAACAATTAAAAATACAAAACGACACTTGGTAAAACATTAGTTGAATTTATTTGAGTCACAGTATGCGTCTATCATATTACAAACTGCTAAGGCAAGTATAAATAATAATATTATGTATAATAGCAATCGGATATGACTACAAATACAATAATGGATATTTGTAGTGAGTTCTGTCACCATGACGGTTGTGTTTGTAGTGTTCAGAATGTGTTAGTAGTGTTTTTACTGAATTTTATCGATAGATTGAGTAGGTATTCATCTCGTTTTAAAATAGCATGTTGTGCCGTTGCCGGTTGTACAAATCATTAACCAATAATGCTGAAATTGTCATTTCACGTTTTTCCAAAAACAAAGATCTTCATAAACAATGGCAGCATTTTTGCAAACGAAAGAGTTCAATACTAAAACAGCTCGAATTTGTTCGGAACATTTCTTGGAAAGCAATTATGAAAGAGATTTGAAATCGGAATTATTAGGCCTACCACCCAGACGTAAATTAAAAAAATTCACTGTACCAACACAAAAAATACCAAAAATTTCAACTTCAACAGATACTTTGGGATCTATTGAAAGAAAAATTCGTGCAGATAAACGTACTGTAAATGTAAAACTGTAAAAACGTTAATACAAAGTTCAGCAGAAGAAAGAAGCAGCGAAATTATAGGAACCTCAGACCAACTCGATTCTTATGAAGATCAAAATTTATCTAATCATGACGTGCAGAACATCCAATTAATAAACGAAAATAAAGAACTAAAAGAAAAAATAATTTTATTAACAGATGAACTAAAATGTAGCCAACAAGTTATAATTAAATTAAAACATGATTTGATGAAATATGAACTGCTATTTTCTAAAAGTCAACAACAACAACTTTTAAAAGCAAAATGTAAAAATTTTTTGAGTGAAGATGTAGCAAATGCTGTCACAATTAGGTGTATTTCAAAAAAGCTTTTGTGTATGTTAGAGGTACTTTTTCATTAATAAAATACTACATATGAAAAAAAACAACCTCATTTAACGAAATTATTATTTAAGTCCTGAACCTTTTTAAAATACACTTTTGTTAGGAAGTTTCACTGTGAAGACAATTTGAGTTCAATTGTACATACTTGTAAAAGCGTTTAAAGATATTAAAATCAATTATCTTCAGTAGTAAACTATCTTAGCCTACAAAACTTAGTAAAATAAATAAATTCAAAACAAATTGCTCGACATGTAAGTAAGTGTTATTGAGAATAATAATAGTCTAAGTACTGTAACATGAATTGCCAACCATAAGCTTGATAAAATCGCTTCCTATTAGGATTATAGTCCAGGCGCTACACGGGTTGAGTATGCACTGAAAGTCTGACAAAGTTTGACTTTTGATTATTGTTGGGGATATCTAGTAGATGAAAAAAATCGATGATGTCGCGTTTCTAGGGTGGTCACAACTCGGGGGGGAGGAGGGAAGTTGCGCGCGTGAATGGTTTACGTTTCCGCGTCTAACTCTAAAACGGTTGAAGATAGAAAGGTGGTTTAAGCGTCTATCTACGCCTAAATATATTTCCCTTCAAAAAGGTTATAACAACTTTTCTTCTATCTCTTATACTTTAGGCCCCAATCAACATTTCTTGCAAAAAGTAAAATTTGAAATTACTTTAAAATGAAATATCGGAAATATTGTACGTTTTTAGGAAATGTTACAGAACATTTATTGTTAGAAAAACTAACAAGTAGTACAACAACACCAAGTTTTTGGAAATCAGTGCAAAAACAATAGAGCTACGTTGAATTCTGTAAGAGTAGGCGTGGTAAATTCGTAGTAGTATCGAGGCGCGCCAGGGATAGCAAGTCGCGCACGTGAACGGTTTGAATGCAAGAGACTAACTTAAATTTAAAGTAACATTATTGTATTTTATTATAGAACCTATAAATGATGTCGATAAGAGAATACCACATAATTATAACAGATAAAATTAGTAATAATAATATTAACTAATTTAGTACATATGGTTGAACAAGTTTAAGTTACTTACTTTTAGTTTATGTATTTGAGGTACACGAAGTTTCCTTTCATCCCTCTTCAATTTACGTTTGCAGCAATAGCAATCTTGAATCTGTTCAGCTATTTACACTATTTATAATGTTTATGTACATTTTCTTTCAAACTTCTGCTTGTTTTGGGTGATTCTGTTGGCTTACATGTCTCCCTCGTCTTCGCTCTCTTCATCAGTTTGTACATTTTTGAAAGGGTTCTTGCAAGCACTACCACATTTACAATATGAGCAACAAGTAGACTTGTTTGTTGAGCAACCACAGGTGTTCTTTGAACAGTTTTTGCACTTGCAGGGTTGAACTAATGATGCTGGAGTTGCTGGCAGAATCATCAGTAACGGGCGGAATGTATTATTTTTGCCTTTGTAATATCCATAGCTATCTAGGTCCAATGGTTCAACAAATCTTTGCAGAGAGTTTTCCCACAGATGTAACTGTGCAGCACATCTAAGGATATGCAGTTTGTAGCAGTCAGATGTGCATGCTAATTTGCTGAGATTTTCTATAGCAGATTGAGTGGTGGAAAACTCAAGAAAGCGGCTCTCATCGCATGATTGGCCTTTCTTTTTAATAAGTTGAAGGTATAGCAACTCTAATTGGTGAATTGATTCCTGTGATATTGGCAAGTCACATAACGACAGCAGTACCGGGTAAGAGTTTTTGTTTTTCATAAAGTATTTAAATGCTGTCTTTTTTTTACTTATTTTACTGGTAGTGTCGCATCCGGTTAAAGCATGTATGGCAGGCAGCACTTCGCATAAATCTTTCCCTAAGCATGATGCGGCAATATGACATCCTAAACCCCTTCTTTTGTCTCCGGTACCAACTCTCATCCATAACCCTTTACAACCCAGTTTTTCAAATTCTATCCAGAACCTAATACCAAAAACAAATACGTCTGTGTCCGGGCTATGGAAATTACATGCTCGACGTTTGTGTCAGAAGTAAAGCAATCTTTAACGTGAATATACATTCTGGTGTCAGCTTCAATATGATTACTAGCAAGGTTTGGCATTTCAGAGATCTCGCCTGTATCATTTTTAGAAAAACACTTCTTTCCCTCTGCAAAACAGCCAGATAAAACCAATAGTTTTCCCTTGCGAATACGAATGGTTTTCAAAATATAGTTAGAAATGTATTGGACTAGATTTTGTTTGTTTTCTGTAAACAACAAATATCGAGACCACTGAGTCTGTACTTTCGTCAAGTCATTGTGTATTTTAACAACCAAGGGGAGTTTGTTACCAGCTCTTAGTTCGTGTTCGACACATTTCATTGAAGAATCGTTGTAACAGTCGTAAACAACATCAACTCTACTGGTATTTCTTTGGTTGAGTGCCATTTCAATCGTAGTCATTTGATGTTTTGCTAAGTCTTCAAAATATTCCATCTTAGAAATTACTGCGTTTGGAGTGCTATGTATTAGAGCCATTCCATCAAAAATGTTGACTTGGTTTTGAAGTTGGTCTAAGGTTTGCATAGACTCATTGCAATAAGAATAACTTTTTATAACATTGATTAGTTCCGACTTAATACTATTTTTTTTAACTGTCCATTTTCAAGAGCTAAGCTAGGAAGGTATGGCATTAACTCGTGCTTCATTACTTCATCCAAACTTAAATTTCTTTGAGAGGCCAACAAAATTGTTTTAGCAATGCTTTCATCTTGTGATGTTGTTTTATTCTTCTTGTTTTTTTCTGTAGGCATAGAATTAAATGAAAAAGTCTTATTGCGATGTATTGGGGCAAACAGTCCTTTGGTCTTTCGATCCATTCTTTCAGTTTTAAAAGTTTTATATTGATCTTGAGCTAGTTTCTCCAAACTAAGAAGGAAAGAGGCCGCTGTTTCTGATGGTGACAGTGTCTAACTAACAATGTTTCTCAGTGTAGTATTTAATTCAAGATTGCTATTGCTGCAAACGTAAATTGAAGAGGTTTAATGAAATTAAACCATTCACGCGCGCAATTTCCCCCCTCCCCCCCGAGTTGTGACCACCCTAGAAACGCGACATCATCGATTTTTTTCATCTACTAGATATCCCCAACAATAATCAAAAGTCAAACTTTGTCAGACTTTCAGTGTATACTCAACCTGTGTAGCGCCTGGACTATTAGAGCAGAGCAGCTACATAGTCGACTTCGGCTGGCTTGGTGCAGATGACGTCACAGCCTCACAGCCAGATGCGCGTGAGAGCTACCGTATTAGTTCTAGTTACCGTGGCGCTAACCCTCAAAACGCGTTTCCGCTTCGAATGGAACGAAGAAGAGCGTGAGTGGAAGCTGGAGGCTTAGGTGCAAACAAATTCGACTAATATATTTCGTACACACAGTCAGCTATTCAGCGTCTTCGTGAGTAGTTCAATTTCCCAAATAGTTGGTTGAAACAATGAAACAAATAAACTTAATTTTGGAAATTCGCTCTCACCTCACGTCAACTCAGCTGCGTGGTCGAATTATTTCTACAGTCCTGTTCGATATTTAAATATGGAAAATTATCCCGTTTAATTATGGTGGTTAACTCCATGTGAAACTCTGTCTGGTTTCGAATCTCTAAAGAATATTCCTCGTACAACTACTCTGTATAAAATGTATTTAAATGTTATTCACGAGAAAGCAATTTACTAAATCTACCCGTCGCACAGTGTGATATTTGTTGGATCTAGGAGGACAAAATTCATATATGATAATACTGATTGTTATTTGATTAGTTTCATTCAAATAAGTGTTCTTAAAGATAATAGAATGTGGAACGTGGTAATTTGGTTGATTTAAAGCACGAGTACGACATATAATAGTACAAATATGGCGGTTTTTTTTAAAATGAGCGATAATTAAATAAGAGCCAAACATTTTAATTACAAAACTATAGATACTCCAGTAGCTATTCTATTTTAATTTTATATAACTATACTAAACTTAAACGTTTCAAACGAAAAATAATTTGTTGGTGCGGTTTAATATTTTATAAAATTTGATACTTGTAAAACAATGCATGACTTAAAAAATACTAAATTACAAAATAATTAAGGACATTTTAAAACACTCTAGAATTATTAATCCTAGAAAATTTATAACAAACTAATAAAAATAAAAGAAAACACTCAATTATACAGCTAAAATAATTAGTTATAAAGTGTTTCTCATGACTTTATGTGAACATTGTTATTGTACGGATTGTACTTCGTATTCCAATAACATACGTATATTAACCTTCGCTATCATCATCGTTAGAGCCGCATTCCAAAAGTTCTGCTCGAAGCAAAGGTATTACATCCCGTGAGAGAACTTTCTTAGAACCTCTTCTAGGGGCGTTTCTTTTTGCTGCAATGAATGGGTCTGATGATATGAGGAGTCGATGGACGAGATCTGTATTAGTAGCAATTCCGGAGGATTTTCTCGTGAATAACACCCGATACTTCTTGTTGTCTTTGTTTCGTGATGCTGGCGCCTCCTCAGAAATCACCATATAAGTTTGTTATATATGAAAATAAAGCGTCAAATCTGTTTCCTTTATTGTTTTGACACCAAATTTCGAAGAACTTCAATTTTGGCATGATGTGATCCATTTAAAAAATAACTACAGTTCACATAAAGGCAGGTATAGGCAGTTAAATTTGGTATATTCTACTAAAAAACCGTTTATATTTTAACACATGACTAACCTGTTCACCATATTTTACCATATAGTAAAGATTTTCCTTGATAAATATAAAAATTTTAAGAAATTCACACTAAATACACACACAACTTGAAAACACTCACTGTAACAAAAGAAAATTAACTCATTAACCAGAAAAAATAGCAAAACTTCACAAAAACACGACAGAATAAACTGACAACTAGCTGGACAGTTAATTGTAAACTGCACAATTTGAGACGCACCTGCAAACTGATGTTCAATCGAAACGGCGGAAAAATGAGCAATTGTATCTAAATCAGATAAGATAAAATAATGCCCCATCCATCAATAGAGTGGCTAACATAAACAAATATAATATTTTCGAGTAATTTCAAATGTTCTTTATCTAGAGATGACAATTTCAAATAGTTTATTTTATCTTCAGAATTTTATTAAAATCCCCCTAGATTGCTAGAATAACACACTGTGCGTCGTACTGAATTTCCACGGTCTCTAGGGAAATTGCGTTAGTATTGGGATATCACCTAATGCAATGTGAGCAGTATACAGCTAGCTTCTTTCAGATACATGTTTTAATTAAATAGCCAAACAATACAATACGTTTTATTAGAGAATTTCCGTAGGAAAGATGAGGTATTTCAATAACCCTTTATGGTGAAAATCGGGAGTAGTAAATGAGCACTGATCATAGTGCTCAGAACACGTTTTGTGGTGTCATAAATGTTACATACATGAATGTGTTCTCACTTTAACGGTTGCATTTTTAAGCAGATTTTTTCCAAATTTGGTACACACGTTCGTTGTCTAAGTCGCTTGGACTAGTTTCAAAAAATCCATTAACCGGAAGTACTTTTTTGACCGAAAGTAATTATGTTTTGCGATTTTTCTTACTAGAATGGAACTTTTTTGAGTTTTTATCTGAATATATAAATGTAGGACATTATTCTGCACATTTTGTTTTTTTACACGGCCTTATTGCTCGCTTGGTTTCCCCAAAACCGATCAAGACGTAAAATACCATAAAAGAACTCGGTTCAAATCCAGGAGACATCTTCTGATCCGAGGCAGACGGCCGAGTTTGTACGCTGCGAGCGAAGCGAAGCAGGCCAAAACCCGAGATCACGAGGTCAAGGAGCAAGAGTTTTTCCGCTGAGTGTGGAACGAAGAAGCACGCGAGTCGAAGCTGGAAAGCTTATGTGCTGACAAATGCTACTAATATATTTCGTACACAGAGGCAGCTATTCAGCGCCTACGTGAGTAGATCAATTTCCCAAATAGTTGAAACCCTAAAACATATAAACTTAATTTTGGAAATTCGCTCAACTCACGTCAGCGGTCCAGCAGCGTTGTCGAATTATTTTGCTTTTTAATATGTAGGCCTGCAATATGTAATTATCAATAGTCCAATTGTTTGTTAAAGTTTAACTTAAAATTTAACATTTAAATGCAGCTACTTCGGAATTCATATATTCCTCAAATGAGTAGTAGATGCTTTGTTTTAAAAAAATCAGAAATACTCTATTTAAATTTACTTTCTCTCAAAGATTGTACAGAACCTGGCAGCTTATTAAAATAGCTTAATTCGTTGAAAATTGTGATTTTCGTATGATTTTGTAAAAGCCTGACAAGAGAGATAACCAAATCCTGTCTGTTATACTTATGTCTTGAGTTGTGATTAACAAATATTGTGAAATATTCTGCTCGACATGGATTAAATTTGAGTAAATATTATAAATAGGGAAGTAGTGTCAAAATCTGTAATTTACAGAAACTGGCTTTGAAAGAGTCCGTTTCAGTTTTTTTTTCTTTTTTTTTTTTTTGTAGCAGATAGACTTTCAAATTGAGGCCGGTAATAACCTCACAATCTGATGCCACACATCAGCAGTGTTTGAAACCAACCAAAATAAGTCATTAAGGCTCGGCTCCCTACATTCAAAACGGCGAAGTTGGATACCAATTTCAGTGTTAAATAACCAAAACATACCTTCACTATTAAGCATATTTTTGTGTTTTTTTTTTGCCAACAAACGAAAGCTGTATTTTTTCTTAAAGAAAAATAGATTGTGGGTGTTGATTGCTAAGGTTTTTTGCAATATCTCTTTTTGCAAATGAGTAAAAAATGAATAAAGTTTACTATTTTTTACTATTTATATCATACGTTTATTAAAACAATAGAACGGGTTTTGAAAATGTATTTAGCAATCAACATCCGCATATGGCAGTACTTCAAAATGAAACCAAATTTTTAAATTTATTCCACGAATTAACAGAAAAAAAATACTTATTCTGTAGCATTGCTCTTATGGGAATCAGATTCAATATGGCGGACAGGGTAGCGCCCCCTTAAAGCTTTCAATTAATCTAAGTTTTCTCATAAAAAATAATACCCTAGAAAGTTTCTTACATAAATCATTGATATGTGGTTGCCAGGCTTCTAATCGAAGTACAACCCCAATAGTTTTACGCATTTAATCTCTCTATCACCTGTTAATTCTATTGATGAGTGAAAACAGTATATACTCAGTGTTACTAATTCTGCGTATGGATGTTACTGTAATGTAGGCCTGTATTGTATAAGATTCGTTTCATCAAATTGATTAACGACATTATTTCAGGAATTCATTTCATCTTATCAACATCTTCTTTAGATGTTCTTCAATCTTTATCAAACATTTTTTTGCTACCTGTAGTCCTGCCTACAGTATTCTTTCTTTTTAAAATAATAAAACATGTTTTTACGAAACAACGCATTAGAAAGGAACAGTTGTATTATAGTGAATATTGTCACGAATTCGTAATGCTTTTAACAAACATGGAAGTCGCAGTTTTGTACGAAGAAAACTCTTTAATAATGCAGCTAACCATGTTGTAACCATATTACAGTACACTCGACTCCCTACATTCAAAACGGCGAAGTTGGGTACCAATTTCAATTTTAAATAACCAAAACATACCTTCACTATTAAGCATATTTTTGCGTTGTTTTTGTCAAAAAACGAAAGCTGTATTTTTTTTCTTAAAGTAAAATACATTGTGGGTGTTGATTGCTAAGGTTTTTTGAAATATCTCTTTTTGCAACTGAGTAAAAAATTAATAAAATTGACTATTTTTTATTATTTATATCATACGTTTATGGAAATAATAAAATGGGTTTTGAAAATATATTCAGCAATCAACATCCGCATATGACAGCACTTAAAAATGAAACCAAATTTTTAAATTTATTCCACGAATTAACGGAAAAAATGACTTATTCTGTAGCATTGCTCTTATGTGAATCAGATGCAATATGGCGGACAGGGTAGCGCTCCCTTAAATCACGAACTGTTCAGTTATGTGCAAAAATGTATAAAGTAATGATCAAAGGGTTTCTCTTTCAGGCGATCCTGTATGTAGGCCTCAGTGGAGTAAATACGAGGGGATCAACCCCCCCCCTCCCCCTAAAGGGGTTGTACAAATAAAAAGTCATGGCATGCAAGTGAATAACATTGTACAAAATACATTTAAATCTACATGTTTTGAAGCGCTGAATAATTATAAATAAAATATCAGTCTTGTTTTGTTACCTTTTGTTTTTGAGATCGTAGAAGATTTTGCCAGTAATCTAGCTGTTACCCAAAAGTATTAATTGTTATCAACGTTTGCCAAAAAACACGTTCAAATATACAAAGGTCAGTGGATTGTATTCATTTTAAACATCGTCTTCTCTAAAATATTTATATACTGTACTAACTGACCCGTACGGAGTTGCCCGTGGTGGTTGGTATTTTCAGTCTGTTTAACGTAATTGTATTTTTTTTTAAGTGTTCAGTCAGTGAGTGGTATTTGGCTTATATATATATAGATATTAAATAATAAAAGCACTACTGTCATAATAATAAAAGATCTGAAATTATGATTTTAGTAACTTTGATCACCCCCAAACCCCTCCTAAAATTTCGAAATTTTTCATACCCTTTCTTAGTGAGCACTTATGGCCCTATGAGACGAAGCTACATACCAAATTTCATTCCAATATGTTCGGTAATTTTGGAGAAATCGTGATTTAGTAATTTTTACCCCCCAAACCCCCCTAAAATTTCCAATTTTTAAAACCCTTTGTTAGCGAACACTTATGGCCCTAGAGGAAGCTACATACCAAATTTCATTCCAATCCGTTCTGTACTTTTAGAGAAATCGTGATTTAGTAACTTTGACCCACAAAAAAAAACCTAAAAATTTGAAATTTTTTGAAACCCTTTCTTATTGAGCACCTATGGCCCTAGAGGAAGCTACATACCAAATTTCATTCCAATATGTTCGGTAATTTTGGAGAAATCGTGATTTAGTAATTTTTACCGCCCAAACCCCCCTAAAATTTCCAATTTTTTAAAACCCTTTTTTAGCGAACACTTATGGCCCTAGAGGAAGCTACATACCAAATTTCATTCCAATCCGTTCTGTACTTTTAGAGAAATCGTGATTTAGTAACTTTGACCCACAAAAAAAACCTAAAAATTCGAATTTTTTTTAAAACCCTTTCTTAGTGAGCACCTATGGCCCTAGAGGAAGCTACATACCAAATTTCATTTCAATCCGTTCGGTAGTTTTTGAGAAATCGTGATGAGTGAGACAGTGAGTGAGTGAGTGAGTGGTATTTCGCTTATATATATATATAGATTTTACATTTTAAGATTATCAGTAATTAACGTTTATTACACGCACTTCACTTAACACTATAAAGTCCTTTAGTTGGATTTTTTAAAATAAGTTTTGCCAACAAATCTAAAGTAATGTATAAAGACTTATTTTCAATCTTGTGTACAAATATTTAAGGGAGTGCAATACACCGCTTGAGAAAAATCATCGAATCCACTGAGGGGAGGCTAGCCTATGATATTACACTACACCGTGCAGTACAGGTCTTACGGCAGATAAGTAATGCTACTACCGTTACTGGGAACATCACGTTTATTGTCATGCGGGTTGCGTCAACTGTCCGAGCGTTGCGTGGGAGTTGATGTTTTTTGGACGGTTAGTATCGCTGAGACTGCCGTTTATGGCGCTCCTTACTGCACGGTGAACGTGAAATCGAACGTAAAATATCATAAAAGTATCCCACGTTCAAATCCACGTGGGGGCATCTTCTGATCCGTGGCCGACGGCCGAGTTTGTATGCTGCGAGCGAAGCGAAGCAGTCCATAACTAAAAACTGCAACGTCAAGGTGCGAACTCGCAACGCAAGGTGGAACGAAGCAGCGATTGAGTCGAAGCTGGATATTTAGGTGCAAACAAATTCTACTAATATATTTCGTACACGCAGTCAGCTTTTCAGCGCCTTCGTAAGTATACCAGTTTCCCAAACTGTTGGATGAAACCCTAAAACGTACAAATTTAATTCTGAAAAATCGCTAAACTTACGTCAACGTTTCAGCTGCGTGGTAGAATTTTTTGAATTGCATACAACGAACAGATTTATTTATTCACATTTGCGAGCGAAGCGAAGCCGTCTATTAGTATTAAATAATTTACTCTATCAAGTAAATCAAAGTAAAAACATTTAGCAGCATACCATTTCCATTTAATTTTTTTACAAATGTGAATTATGTATTTTTTTATTTTGTAATCATGTATTGCACCACCATCTTCCCATTAAATAATCAAATTTCTCCTCAACAAAAAAACAACTTTTCTTTTCACGACCTTTATTTTGGAAATACTAACCCGCTTTTATACTTATCGCCCGCCACGTAAGTTTAAGGTTTCTATTCCCCTGATGGTTTGGCTTAATACTTACACTCGGTTAATTATTTGACGAACAGGGAGTAGCCAGCTGGCAAGAGGGTAGGCCTACATCCCGACGCCAGCTGTGAAGCCGCCCTCTCCTTATCCTGCTTTAGCGAGGTCAGTAACCCTCTCGTCTCCCGTCTAAACAGAAGGGGGAACTACCCGCTCTTGTCTAGGAAGCTAAAATATGTATACTGTCCATTTGGTAAATCTGATAGAGACATGGCGTCGAGCTCTGGTCTGGGAATGTTGGGTTGGGGGGCGTTCAATTTTGCCAACGTTCTAAACTACAACATAGAGCGCACTGGACACACACCTGTTCATAATAATTTGAACTTAACGACTGAATTTTAACAAATCATTTATAGTTTTATTTTTTACTAGATAGTGTACATAATATCAGCACTAACATAATGCACAACCATACACACATGAAATAAACGGTACCAGAAACTGGCACATACTTTCTCACAAACATATTTAAATTATTAAACAGATTCACTGTGACTTCATAATTGTATTAAAGTAAGAGAGTAACTAATAAATATTATTATTATTAGAATTTTTAGAAAGATGCTGTTTTTTGCATAGGGTAGGGTACATTAAGGGCTACAAATAAGCCAAATTTTATCAAAATCGTTAAAGCCGTTTTTTATAAAAAAATAATAACTGTTTTTGGGGGTTTTTTTTGGCCAAAAAGGGGGTTGTTTTACAAAATTGTTCAAAACCATTTTTCGTGCACCTATACAGGCCTAATTGACATGTTTGGTGCAAATTTGTTCGAAATCGATCGAACAGTTTTCTGTCTAGCTTTGTATACATACAGAAACCACTTTTTTTTTACTCAGGGGGTCCCAAAACGGATATTTCCACAAAAACCTCAACATCGATTTTTACTATCACTATACTTTCTCTATACTATAGTATAGTGAGAAAGTAAAATTAAAAATACTATAATAACACAAGTAAATACTTATAACTAAATACATTAGTATTTACAAAGGAATTAGGTTATGTACAATTTCTTTTCCTAAACTTTATTGTGCAAGCTTTAAAAACTTAAGGAAATTAGGTAACCCTGTTGGCAAAGCCAGTTTACCATCAGGAATAAAAAAAAAGAGCAGAAGTTCAATGCTACCGCCGTAGTGATCTCAGCTAATGCCTTCAACTAACTCCAACCAAACAAAAACAGCGGCGAGAAAAACAATCGTATTGCACCTAAACAGGCGCACAAAAAAGATCTTCAACATTTTCAAATTGAGGAAGCCCAAAATTAAAATTTTTAATACAAAGGTTTAACCCCATAAATTGCTTTTATATTAGTTGGCAAAGCATTAAAGAATTTAGGTGCCTGCTATAGGAAACGTTTGTGAAACATAGTTTGGCTTTGGGTAAGATACAATACAGCTCCCTAATATTCTGTATATTAGATTTCGGTATATCTATCTTTCCTTGTATAGCCGCATTTAGGATTACATTACATCCACATGTAACCTTCGCAAAGATAAGATATTCAACTGGCTAAATAAGGGCGAGCAATGCTCTAAAATTGATATCAAATTGATCTAATTATATGTTTTTTTAGTTCTAATTAAGCATAAATGTGTTTAGGCATGTACCACCTCACACCAACAGTCCATATCTCAGTTTAAAATTAGCAAGTGCATAATATAGGCTACAACTTTTAATAATTGAGATGCTACAAAAAGATCTCAAGTAATTCACCTTTCTTAATGTCAGACAAAGTTTCTTATGTAGTTCCTTTTAAACATAATTTATAGTCTACCGTTACACTCAGATATTTTAGGCTATTTAGTTTCAGTCGCAACGAACATCAGGTGAGCAATACAGTGCATGATACTTGACTTCATTTTCAAAAGTTATTTCATTTTTCAAATAAAAAATTATATATTTTAACTTAGATAAAATAAAACCTGACACACAAAATCTCACAATAAATACATTTACTAACCTCATTGAGCATTGAGGTTATTAAACGTATTTATTGTGAGATTTTGTGTTCAGGTTTTATTTTATCTAAGTTACTTTCTCACTAGTCAAGCTCATTACTTATTTATTATATATTTGAACATTTAGCCTATATAAAAAAAAATTGGGTGTGCTAAAGACCACACGTTGGAAGTGATAACTTCTATGACCGATTTATATTTTTATCAGTATTAACATTAGAGGAGAATAAGGATCAACAAATTACACAAGTCAATATATTATATCACATTTTGAAATTACATAATTATAATATTATAATAATACTAGTGGACCCGGCAATGCTTCGCTATTGCTTAATTTGTAACTTTGAAAGCCTGTAATTCGTATCCCGTGTAATTCAACATCCTGTAATTCGTATCCCGTGTAATTCAACATAGGCCTAAAGATTGTTACACATAATTCATAAAACAACTGATTTGAATCAAAAGTTTAATACAATTTTAGGTTAGGCCTTTAAAACCTATGAAATATAATAATTAAAACATCTAATATTACAATTTAACATTATATTATTGTTACACATTATAAATAAAACAGCTTATTTGGACCAAAGGTTTAACACAATTTTAGGTTAGGCCTATTATTATAAAATCAACACACTTTTTTTGAAAGAGTTTAGAATAATCACCATAGTAACCAGAATAACACATTAATAAATACGAATCAGCTGTTTCATGTGTTATATGGCTGCTTATGGGAGGGATGAATTTTCGCATTTTCTACCCTTTAAATTCAAAATTTTGCAAAATCCTTTCTTAGTACGCCTCTACATTATTGGACGGATGTACCTTCCAAATATCAAGTCTCTTTAATAGAATCGGCTCTGCGTTGATCATCAGTCAGGACACTGCATTTTATATAAGAGATTATAATATAATATTATTATATTATAATAATATTAAGTATGCGAAAAATAGTGATCATTATAATGTAAGCAGTATTTATTTAGTGGCTAATGATTTTGAGTGAGGTATTAGTATGCACTTTGCTTAAAATTCTAAGAATAATTCTAATGTATAATCCCTTATTATTATAATAATTATCCCTTACATATTGAATTATTCATAGAATTCTATGTAGAGTGCATAGTAATACCTCACTCAAAATCATTAGGTACTAAATAAATACTGCTTACATTATAATGATCACTATTTTTCGCATACTTAATATAGTGTCGCATACTTAATACATTATAATAGGCCTAATATTATAATAATTATTATAACTATCCCTAACATATTTAATTCTTATAATTCTATGTAGAGTACATACATTAATACCTCACTCAAAATCATTAGTCACTAAATAAATACTTGCTTACATTATAATGATCACTATTTTTCGCATACTTATTATAATATAATAATATTATAATCATAATATTATAATAACTACGTATCGCATATTCCCTCTCCACGCTCTGACTAGTGTCTACGCAAAAAGTTCGTGACGCCATATTTCAAAAACATAGTCAAGCGAAAGTGCCCAACGGGCCAATGTTATCACTTCAAAAATTGTAAAACGCTGTTTGGAATGTTTCCTTTCTTGTAGTTATTTTACATAGTAATATTTTCTGAGTTATTTATAAATTGTTTACAATATTAGCCAAAATTATATTAGTACCGGAAAAACAAGAATCGTGTTGAGGTTTGCAAGCCATAAATGCAATTCATAACGCAAGTTATTTACAACGCAGACATACAACCGATCTTCAATTCCTAATAAGTCCATGATATGACGCCTTTTGATTTTTCCGTGTATGGTAAATTCGCTACATAAGCAAACTGGGCTACGCACGGAGGACAATGTCGATTGTCGTGTCTAACTGTACTTTTTTTTTACTTCATTCCCACCAATTTGTGAAACTAGAACAGGTGATACAGTGTAATTTCTAAATCGAGTCAAAAGACTGTATGCAAATCAGCTGACGCGGGTCGTCATGACAACTGGTTTATGAGTCACTGTTGGACACATTGTTCTACGCATGCGCACAACAGTTGGAGACGTCGAGCGGCTTGGTTGTGCGTTGTGCATTGTGCAGTTCCAGTGAGCCCGTCAGTGTTAGTGCTTGTTCAAAGAGGATAGACAAAGTAATCAGGTAAAGAACAGGATTTATGTCTTACATTATTTATTTCAATTTTAGTAATATGTCGCATTGTTGTTGTAGTAGAAATGCCGGAGTTGTCTTGCGTATTTAGGCCGAGTTTGATTTGAATGTATTACCTAGGCTATGTTATTTGGTGTATTTAGGCCTACTGCCGGTATTTTCTAAAAAAATATATAAACCTTAAAAGTGAGGAAGCGATATTAAACTCTTGAAATTGAATTAGGCCAGTACAGTCTTTCCAGTTCCTTAAATTTCATACCTAATTAATTTTTTTAGTGAAATTGTAGAAATAAATATTACATTTGTTGTAGTACATTTTGTGTAACAAACTAGGGCCTATGTACATCTGTGGGAGCTGGTGTTTTTCTTCAGGAACCTTTTAAACTCGTGTAAGCCTTATGGCTCCGTAAACATTAGGCCTACTTATTAACGTCGCTTAAAACCGATACGAATAAGTAAAAATAAAACGGATCTGTAATTTTTGTTTAAAAAAAACCTGAAATAAACTTTTACAATACAATCTGTTACAACGCGTAGATTGCAATTAACGTTCAAGCTTTTGTAAACCTACAGACCAACTTTCATCTCAGTCTATGGAGGTGGATAAATTGTTTTAAAATAATAAAACACCGTCTTTAAGTTTATATATAGCATGGGTGTTGTGATGAGACACTGTAAAAAAATGCTGCCATCTGCCGACCTGTACGCCAGGAACCGGTTTGAAGACATTTCCCCTTCAATACCGAACACCGTAGTCTACATTAATAGACAACAAACCTTTTTTTTATAAACAAGATTCATGTAACTTATGTTTACTTCTGGATTTAGAAATAAACTTATGTAGGCTACATTATATTTTGACCACTTGTCAAGGCACGCTGGCACAAGTTTTATCCGCTCCGCGTCTTTTTAAGGCGTGACCAGTCGGAGGCGCAACATCTGTAGGCCTATTATATTGCGCGGTAGTTTACCTATGCGTAGATTATGAATTATTAATAAAATGTATGAATATGAAAAATTGGTGGACTAAAATTTGTATAGGCCTAAACGTATTATTTCAAATTTCATAAAATATGAATATTCTTGACCATTGTTTTGTAATTTAAAATTTACGGACAAACAGAATATTTCGCAAGCGTAAAGGGGGGGGAGACATTCTTACATTAGAAATAACTAAAGTAGGCCTACTAACAGGTGTTTCAGTAATATGATACATCCAATATGGCGAACGGGTACGTCGCAAAATAAATAAGGCAATCTATATAGGCTACATGTAAATCAGATTGAAATGTCTGTCTGCGATTTCGAAATAAATCCTTTTTGCGAATATGGTTATTCATACGTTGCCTAAAGCTAAACATGCGTTTTTTATTTTTTGTTTGCCTGTCCCGGCTAATCTCAGGAATGGCTGAACCAATTTTGACGAAACTTTCATTTGCATGTAGGTGACTTTTGGCCAAATAACCCCCAAAAATCAGTTATTATTAGCTAAACGAGAATTTGTAAAAAGATACGGTTTTTGCATATGGTAGAACACATTAAGGCCTACAAATAAGCCAAATTTTATCAAAACAGTTAGAGCCGTACTTCTTGCTTTCATACAAATCTAATCCAAACAAATCTGGCAACACTTTTAGCCTATATCGTGATCGCTTAAAAACATGGCGCTACATTTTCAAACCACTCAATCGCACTAAAAAATAAAAAATCATTTGTCAAAACTCGAAAAGTTTTTCGTAGTAGGTACAAGGATGGTTCATTTCTTTTGTTAATGCCTGTAAAAAAGTCATTACCTGAGTTTTTTTTTTCAATTACTCACTCAAAACTTACAGGGGCGTTTCCAGACTTTTAGTTTACCCTGCATCTTACGAACCGTTAAACGGATTTTAAATATAAAAAAAGACTTTATTCACAACAAAATTCTCTATAATAAACTATAATTTCATGTTTATATGATTGTTTTTGGATTTGTAGTTACTCTTCCAACATTTTTTTCCGATTTCGACAGATCTTCATACGCTAATAACTCGAGTACCGTATTTATAATCCGATCTTTATGAAATTTTAATAGAATGTTGTTTATATGTTCTGTCTGTATAAAATTTGAACCAAATCCATTCATAATTATAGAATTTTGAAAAAAACGGGTAACCGAAAATCTATTTTTAGTATTTAAATACGTTAAAACTATTGGTGAATGTATAATTATTCGTAAATACAGTAGGCTATTCATAAAAAACATTAGACTCTATAGTAAATTTTGTCAGGAAAATGAATACGAAAGCAACTTTTGGTTTAGTAATTGGTTATGTTGTAGTAATTGAAAAATAGATTGAATTTGGTGGGTAGTGGGTATGTAGAAAATAATACTTTCTAGAAAAAGTTCGCTCAATGTGTTTTATCCACATCTTAATACGTCCCGTTCTTACATGACAACAGCTGCGCCCAACTGTCAGCTGTTTTAATACGCACTCGTAAAACAAGCAACAAATTGCTTCTGTCTTTTTTGCAATAAGCTGTTCTGCACAACAGCTGTCTTTAAATGGAATATTTAAACAATGCACGATATCAAAAGTCACCCGTTTCCTGTTTGCAGGCCAACGTTTCCTCGCGATAATTTCATGCTTACTGGGCAGACTTTAGGGGAAAAATCAAATGAGAACTACTAAGATACATGTTTAGGTTCATACTAGACAAATTGGGTTATGATTGCATGTCAATTTAAGGTGTGAATGAGGAAGGTTATATCCCCTGTTGTGTGTTTATTTTTGTTGATTAAAGTTTTCGTATTTTGATTTTGGAAAATTGAAGAATCTTCTATAAACAAGTGTTTGAAAAACCATTCCATTACTCCTAATGTTTAAAATGATACATTTTAACCTTAAAAAATTAACACCTGTAATTTGTCAACACAAAATGGATTACCTTTGTCTTGCTTTAAATAACTCAAGTAAATAATGATGTTTTCGTTATTACAATAGGCCTGTAGATATTTTGTATCATGGGTGCCCATTCCCAGCACGCAAGGCCCCTTATTTAAAAACAAATCATTAGGTTAAGGTAAAAGAGACATCGAAAAGCGAGTTAGCCGTTATTCGTTTGCTGAATAAATCAAATACGACAAGGTAAAGTAGAAGTTTTACTGGGTCTGCTCCAGTAAAAAGACACTCGGCGCTTCACCCGTATCTAAACGGTACAATTTCTTGCAGCAGAGCGCTTTGACATTGCCTCATTTAAAACCATTTTATAAATCCATCTTTTGTAATTAAGTGTTGAAAAAAACCTGAATATTCTTTATACAATTGCGGGTCCGGCTTGCGATTCACTTTCATTTATAAATTTTGTATTGTTTAATTAGGGAAAAAAGTTCAAACTTGGTACTTAAAAAATGTCAATTACGTGACAAATGAACGGGATTTAAAAATATTTGAAACGCAAAACGGATGCTCATTATGACTGTGGTTTAAATGAGACCTTGCAAACAATTTTATGATGAAAAATAAACGAAATAAATGGATTTAAATTTAACATTGCTCTTACGGGATTAACATCCAAGATGGCCGCCATTACAGCAGACCCCTTACGACTCGGGTCCCTAAATTTAAAACGGCGAAGTTGGCTACCAATTTCAATGTTAAAATAACCTAACCATACCTTCACTTTTAAGCATAGTTTTGTGTTATTTTCGTCAAAAAACGAAAGCTGTATGTTTTTTCTTAAAGTAAAATAGATTGTGGGTGTTGATTGCTAAGGTTTTTTGCAATATCTCTTTTTGCAAGCGAGTAAAAAATTAATAAAGTTTACTATTTTTTACTATTTATATCATTCGTTTATGAAACCAATAAATCGGGTTTTGAAAATGTATTCAGCTGTCAACATCCGCATATGACAGTACGTCAAAATGAAACCAAATTTTTAAATTTATTACACGAATTAACGGGGAAAAATGACTTATAGTGTAACAATGCTCTTATGGGAATCGGATTCAATATGGCGGACAGCGTATCCCTCCCTTAATTATAAAATATTAAAGGTGTAAACTCAATGCACCAGTTCACAAGTTAGTTGCGCTAAATAATTAGCATACGATCAAACTACGCACTATGTTCTGAAAGCAATTAAGTTTGATGTATGGAATGCAACTTAAAATAATTGCGCGTTATGAAAGCTGTGTTATCAGTGGATGCAATTAAACATGAGTCATATGTTATACCTGATTGTTTCTGCTTTCAGTTTATAGATTAGATAGGCCTATTCCTTTGTGCTAAGTGGGATTAATCATGCTCTTTAATTTGTCGCAGGTTCTTATTTCCTACAGTCAGTTTAAACGAGAATCATAAAGGCCTGATATGTTTAACTGTTATAATCATTAGTCACTTTAGTCAATATAGTGACTAAGAAAACCATTAGTCAGGTAGCAAATACTTTATATTTATAGGCCTACTCCAGGCCAAGTTCCGGCCTAACGTATGCAGTATGTAGGTGGATAAAAGTTTGGAAACTTGTCTGGCTTCTAAAGCTGGTCGTCCACTAGATCGGTAGAGAGGCGCGGCGCGGAAAACTACCGCGCTTGAACAAAATTTATTTACGACGAAATAATAATTTTGTTTAGAGTCATATTACTTAAAACCTATACGAACTAGAACAACATAATATGGTTTATTATTTAGAGCAAACATTTGGCAATAACTTGTAAATTTAATTTTTAAATTGAAAAATTAGAAGAGTAATTTTTCCAAAAAGAAAGGAAAATTATATAAATTCTAACATAAAAGCTTCGTCCATTAGGGGAGGTAGCGCGGCGCGGCGCCGTTTTCGAATAAATGAAAAACTTTGGTCGTACAGCGCCGCGCCTCTCTACCGACCTAGTGGACGAGGCCAGCGAGCAAGGAATACCATAGACAGGCAATGTCGCGCAAGGCTTGAAGCCGATTCACCTATGAGTGGTGGGGATTAAAACGTCTGATTCCCCTACTTCTGATCGATATAATGATTTCTAAAGTTGTAAAACAATGCATTGGCCGGGATATTTTTAATGACAATGATCATTTTTTAACCAAGACCCTGACCAAAACCATTTATTAATAAAAGCAATAAGTAAGAAATACTGCAACCAAAAAATGCGCAAGCAAAAAGTTAGGAGACATTTGACAAAAACAATTACTTTCTTAGGACAGTAAAATATAGTTTTTATGATTATTTATTCTGGGTACAAGGGTTTTTAATTTTATATGGATATTGTGGTTTTATTTTTTATTCTAGGGCAAGGATTGTTTTATAGTTTTAATTTTGAATAAATTGTTGTTTTCTTTTAAAACCGTATAACTCATTCAGTTTCCTTATTGTTATTGTTCTTATTATACAATTTTAATATATTAACAATTTTTTAAAATTATAATTACTCGGACCATGAATGTATGGTAAACTATTTATAGTGATAGAACAAGCAATAGCACTACACATGAATGACAAGACTTGTAGATACAGTAAATAGATTAGCGATGGTGTTGTCAGCGCGCCAGTTCACAAAACAATTGAACCAACTCGTCCCTATACCACAGCCTACAGGCTAAACTAGCATTTTACAAAGAAATGTAAAGAATATTTTTTTTTTTTTTAGTTGATTTCCAACAACTTTTACGCTTTGACAAATCACCTGCCCAAAAAATACAAAACTTTCTCGCTATGCCTAAATTTAATGTCATATGTTTTAACACAACGTTGACTTTCTTTGTTTTATATTTTTCCCGCTACATAAAATATATTTGTCTATTTTTGTGTTAATGAATCGCGGTGAATTAAAATGTGTACCGGTCGCGGACAGAGATTCCGGTGTTTTCACCTATGAGTGGGCGTGGTCGGCTTCAACTCCCGTAATGCGTTGTGCATGGGCTTTGCCAGTCTATAGTATTCCTTGGTCGCTGGGACCAGGGCTCTATAACAGGGGCTATACCATTTTGCTCATTTACGGTGACCCAGTATCGATCGCCTATGACTTCACCACGCTGACACTACACCAGCTGGTAATATTCCAGTAATGTGCGCGATGTCGTTAACTCGCTGTAGTAACTCGATGGAAAAGCTTCAGTAAAATAAAACTTAAATATTCTTAATCTACATAAAGTACGGATTCTAACAGTATAAAAAACTTTTATTTTAACAGGTATTTCGAATTTTAATAATTGAAAATATTTGAGAATTATCACAGACTGACATGGAAAAGTTACTAAGCGAGGATTTTTTTTATAACCAACTTTCAGCGGGAAAGTTGTAGCCAATGAGTTAACCTAAACTTTTCAATTCACCGATTTGTGATAAAATGATTACATCATTATAAAATCGTTTTTAAATGAGCGCGAGGAGGAGCCGCGTAAATTTTAAATTTTCATATTTGTAACTTAAGTAGTTTTTGCTCTTCATTGATTCTATCTATGTTAGTCAGTCAGACATTCAGTCAGGATAGAGCCGCTTATATTATAGATTTTTACCTTTTAATTTAAAAACCTCAGTTTTGTAATTTTTACCGATAAACTAAAACCGGTAATTTTTATTAAACGTGCAAATAAAAATGCATATTTTCATCCACTTGTGTTACATCAACCCGCGCTGTTTTTACATTTTTCATGACCGTATGTTTATTTATAATGTTGTAAAATTAGAACCATAAATTAACGACTACCTTATGACGTCACATATGGGATTTGAAAGATTTACAATAAACCGTTCAAAATATACAGTGATTTATAAATTTGTATAATTGTATATTGTATAATTTGAGAGCTAATTCATTTCTGATTTTTATGGGCAAACCCCTTTGTCGTAAAACATAACACATTTGCAAAGTTTAACCTATATCTTGTTGATTAACTCTATTGGATCCTAACTTACATACTTTCTTAGATAAAACTCACGAAGTAAACTTAAAAACCCTCCAGCTAATCAACCCTCTCCAATATTTACTCTACAGTCTCTTTAATGTACAAGTGGCGAGATGAGAGATGAGTTCTAATCAAGATCGAAGAACTATATTTGTTTACTATTGTTGACATACTAACTTTGAATACATTTTTTGTAACTATATTATTTTTTCAAGCATGGTTCTTATAAATACCAGTAGTTATTCAACGAGTTTTGCACACCAACCACACAAATTATAATTTCGTTTAACGGGCTAGGATTAATCGTAACCTCAAAGTTAAAATCATGTGTACTAAATCAATGCATCGAGTTTGTGATATAACAGGTGATATATTATAAAGGTTAAAAGAACCAGTATGACTTAGGCCTGAACAAAAGCATAACCTAAAAAATGGAACTGCAAATTGTTTCAAATTATCTACCAGTTTAAATGAAATTGAATTATTTAGAAATAGCCTATATTGACGTTCAGAAGAGTAAATTTCTGATTATTTTACCAGTACTGAATATCTTTACCTAGAACACTAGCGTACGTAAAACTTACGTGTTGCGCTGGCATTTTGTCCCCCCCCTCCGCCCCTCTACCACTGTAGCATTTCAGCAGTCCTTTGGGCAGTTAGTTGCCTTTGCTTGGTGGATACGTTCATCTGTGTTAGTTTGGTGCCGACTTTATACTCCACACTATCTATAAACAATACGTAAATTTTACGTGAAAAAATAAAAACATACTGTTCATTTTGTGATTGGCAAAAGAAGAGGATGCCAGATGGCCTATTGTGTTGGTATATGATGCCGGGTTGAACAAACCAATTATTACGTACACAACTTAGCTATTATCCTTCATCGATTGTTTTGACAGTTACGCCATCCGATAGGGAATCAAAAGGGCTGCAAAAAAAGGTGTCTTAACATTTTTGTAAAAATGTACGCTTTATGAGTAGACTTATTTAGTTTTGAAATTTTCAACAGCCGCCATTTTTTAATCACATTATTGGATATAAACGCTTATTTTTCTTGAGATAGATCATTGATAGGTTAAACTTCATGCTAAGTTTGAACTCAAATCAGTAAAATATTTCTCTAGATATGAATTATATTGTTAAAAAACCAAAATTGCGGATATCTGGAAATCGAAGGATTTCCAGGCCTATGTTTATATAACTTTTTTTCTTTTACATGTAGAATGAGCTCCCGAAGCTTTTGCATATCTTCGTGAATCACTCTGTATAAAATACATACATTCGAAACTTAGGATAACTGCCAATACATCCTTTTTTTCCCAACTTTTTAGAAAAATTCAAACGATTTGTTTTATAAATATAATTGTTTTCAGACTAAACGATTTAGGACTATTAGTTTCTGTTAGAACTTGGTCTACTCATTGACCTTTCCTGTTTTAACCTCGTGCCTTATCTACTTCTAGTGGTCGCTTTCCTGCTTCGTGTGTTATCTTTCCAGTTAACCAGCAACAATTCTCTGACCAATTTATTTGATTTAAGGCTCGGCAGACCCAGCCACCATCTTGAATTTCAACTCTCTTAAGAGCAATGTTAAAGGCGTAACAAGATTACTGGAGTAATAATGATCAGCCAATTGTTCTGAATATGCAATTTTAAATGTTATTACAGTCCGAATGTGGATATAAATTATTTTTTTTACCAAATTTGTTCTTTGGCTTAACTCAAAATCAAAGTTTGTGATTTTTTTATTCAATAATTCAGATATCACAAATCCTTTGAGAAGATCGGGTTCGTTTTTGAAAATCTAAATCCGTTTTGAAGTTATCGTCGGTTTAATGAGGTGAAACGAAAAATCATAGGTCAAAAATGTAAAAGCTCACCACATTCAAAGTTTAATTATCTTTCAAATAAAAGTAATTTCAATAAATTTCGATAAATGATGACGAAAAATTTGCTTTATTGTGTGGAAGCATGAACTTGGTTTCCTACTCGAGTGTTTCGCCTGCACTCTGGTGGTTATCACATCAACTTGTTGCTCGCGGAGGAATACTAGAAAAAGAATATATTTGAATGTGTGAGAGAAAGCTGTGTTTAATAACACATACATTGGCACGCCTGCACATTTCAATACTTTACAGTCAGGGTTTCGTCTGTAACCCTTTATTTTTCGCCTTTATAAAGCTGCCCTATATTTGCTAGCGGAAGAATGAAACTTACACAAAGTCAATGCTAGTAGTGCTCAGCTCTGCCACTTGGAGAGCTATGGTCAACTCAGAGATATTTGTTCACTCCTGTCGAACCTTAATTATTTTTTGTTAACCGTTACAAATTCAGTATTTTCCACAAGATTGAACATTAGGCTAATTAGCGACTCGAAGACAAATTTTATGGATGAATAAGCCGTTAAAAATAAATAAAATAAAAATATTTATTACCATAGAACAAAGAAGACTAATAACATAGTCGAAAACTTTGGCATCTATTGTATGAACAGCTGTTAGTTTTAAGTTTTAACATATGATAAAAATGTCCAATCGAATGAAAACTCAAAAGTTCCTACCATATTGTAAAATGGCCATACAACGAAGTACCTATTGCTGAGATGACAGGTTTGACTTTGCCCTAATTTCTTAATTTAATTCAACGAAAGAACCTTTAAGAACCTAGGCCAATGAATACTTAAAGGTCGACTTTACAATGAAATAATTCGATCACGCTGACGCAGAGGCGGCTCCAGGGGGGGGGGCATGGGTGCCATGGCCCCCCCCCCCCGAGAGCTCAGAATTTTTTTTTCGTATTTCAAATGCATCCATGTGTATATAATATTATTTATGAACCAATATCGGAAAAGCCATTTAGAAACAAGATTAGCAAAGACGAAACTTAATTCTTTATTTCTATATCATATTCACTTATATACAGACAGTCCTCGTTATAATCTCCTTCATTAGATTTGAAGAAAGCTTCTGATGTGATTCTTGACACCATTTCAGTTTTACAATCAAAGCGAAAAGAATGTGATGTTGTATTTGCAAATATTTTTATTGAAGTGAGAAATTTATGTTCGGATTTAGAAGTCGATGTAAAAATGCCACGATTAGCTGGGGTCCAAAGAAATCGACCAAAATATGCAACATCTGATCCGGAGGATATCTTTTAAAAAATCCATATACATTCCTCTCCTAGACAACATTGTTCTTGACCTTAAGTCTCGTTTTCCTAAGGACACAGTAGAATGTTTCGGACTTCAACTGCTAATGCCAACAAGCATCGTGAGAGAACCTGGGCCACCTCACCAGTCTGAGCCGATACAAGAGAAACTATGTGCACTGACGAACAAATTTTCACCGATACTCGTTCTAGAAAGCAGTCAAGTCCAAGCTGAATTCGACTTATGGAGAGCTAAATGGATTAGAGAAAAACCGTCTGGTGTAAAACTGCCGAATACAGCACTTGATGCATTAGAAGCTTGCGACGCAGATATTTTCCCAGCAATAAATTCTTTATTAAATATATTGTGTACTTTGCCAGTAAGTGTAGCGTCTGCTGAAAGATCATTCTCCACGCTGCGTCGGCTGAAGACGTGGTTAAGGTCGAGGATGGGTGAAGAGAGACTAAGTGGACTATGTTTACTTCATACACACAGAGATGTAGAGGTAGATGTTAACAAAGTTATTGATAGGTTTGCAACGTCTGGTAACAGAAGGTTGGATTTTGTTATTTAATTTGGAAATCATCGCAATTAAATAACTTGACTTATTGTAATGCAAGAACACGTCAATTATTTAACTCTTAATTCTCCATTATCAATACATATCATTATTCATTTTCATATTTAATTTTCAATTCAACCAAATCAATAATTTTATTTATAAGCTTGTATATATAACTGAATCTTAGTTTTTTAAGGTTAGTTTTTATGTTTATTGATATAATTTTATTTTGTATGTTTATGAATCTAATTTTTTATGCCTATGAATGTATTTTTTATGTTATTTTTTAGGCTTACACAGTTAGTTAAATTGTTTTAGTTTATTAATAAAATGTTGAAACTTATTTCGTTATTAAGATGAAAACATTATTTGTGGCATAAATAAAACATTGAAAGTTTATTCTGAAAGTGATAGGCTACTTATTTCCTGTCTGTGTGAATTGAAATAGTTTCATAACTACCCAGACCATAGAGTAAGTAATTGATCTGTTAAAATACTTTCTAGCATTCTATATTTCGAACGATAACATATTAGGCTGAACTAAACGTACAATCATAACAAAGTTGAAGTACATTTATGTTACAGTAATATATAAAACAAAATTCTTTAATCATGAAATTATTAAAATCTATAACAAAGTAACAAAGTGTTAATAAAATC
>JAGFPH010000290.1:389331-475010 GCA_018207615.1 Philaenus spumarius | reverse complement strand
ATAAACTGTCCTGGAGCCGCCCCTGCGCTGACGTGAGTTGAGCGAATTTCCAAAACTAAGTTTATATGTTTTCGGGTTTCATCCTGGTCTACTCACGAAGTTGTTGAATAGCCTCCGACATGTACGAAATATATTAGTAGAATTTGTTTGTACCTCATCTCAACCTTTAGCCCCGGCTCACCCGTTGCTTGGTTCCGTTCTCGGCGGAAAAATACTCTTGAACAGGTTACACTTCGATCTTCTGACATCGCGAGTTTGCATCCCGGCTATCGGCCTATACTACGTGAATTTTAACCGGGTACTTTTATGGCATTTTACGTTTTGATCGATTTTGGAGGCTTTAAGGCTCTTCTTTACCTTGAAGAAAAATACCTAGTGTACAGTTTGATTTCAATGCAAAAGGCCTGACTCAAGCCGCAATATCGTTGACACATGCATTCGTAATACCGTGTTTCGGATTCTATTTATAAATTAATAATCTGGGAAACTACTTTAAGTTATAAAGAAGGCTTTATATTTTTTACGTGTTAGCTTAAAATATGGAAATTATTGCTTAAAACTCTCAAAAAATGCGTTAGAAATAATCGATTTTTACTCATTTAAACTGTTGATTAGAAGGAGTTGCCGACGATTTCTTTCAATTATGAGATATAAGACAAAAGCACAAAGCCTTTGAGAACAATTTAAGATGTTTCACAACGTTTTAGGTTGAAAAACGGCGTCCGAAACACGGTAGTACGAAGTGCATATTTTTGCTGTTTTACGCAAGGTGTAGAAGACCCTTAATAAGGCCGAGTAAAAAATGTGCAGAATAATATCCTATATTTAGTTCTTGAGATAAACCCCAAACAAGTCTCATTCTAGTACGAAACATATAAAAGTAAACGGTACCAGAAACTGCACATTACTTTCTCACAAACATATTTAACTTATCAGATTCACTGGGACTTCATAATTGTAGGAGAGTGGATACATTAAAGTAAGAGCGTAACTAATAAATATTATTATTATTATCTAGAGAGAAAACTATTCGATCGGCTATGAACAAATTTGCACCAAACATGTCAATTAGGCATGTATGGATGCACGAAAAAAGGTTTTGAACATTTTTGAAAACAACCCCTTTTTTGGCCAAACCCCCCCAAAAAATCTGTTATTATTATTATTAGCTAAACGAGAATTTTTACAAAGATGCGGTTTTTCGCATATGGTAGGTACATTAATTAAAGGCTGCAAATAAGCCAATGTTATCAAAATCGTCAGAGCTTTTTTTTTTATAAAAAAATAACTGATTTTTGAAGGGTTTTGGCCAAAAATGGGGGTTGTTTTTCAGAATTTTCAAAATCTTTTTTCGTACATCTATACAGGCCTAATTGACATGTTTGGTGCAAATTTGTTTGAAATCGATCGAATAGTTTTCTCTCTAGCTTTGTATACATACAGACAGACATTTTGTAAAAAACACTTGTTTGGACTCATGGGGTCCCAAAATGGTTGCCACAAAAATCTCAACATCGATTTTTTTGCGATCACTATTCTTTCTCTGTACTATATAGTATAGTGAGAAAGTAAAATGGACACTTCTTGTCAAGAAACGTGCTTCCAGTTTTACGATTTTTTGGCTAACGAACTCGTCCATAGAAAACCAACTTGGGTATCATATTTGTTATTTGAACCAAACGGGGAAATGCGGCCGTTATAATGCGAACACATTCTATACATCAATTTTAATGACACCCGAAACGTGTTCTGGATTCCATGATCCGTGCTCGTTTAATTTAATTTAAACAGCCTAGTAACTTAACATTGGATTAAATTTGTTTCTTGTAATAAATAAATTATTAGTAGATTAGCCAGTTTTCCACGACATTTCCACTTATGCTATACAACTTGAGGTGTTAAGTTAGACCTTGGATTCTCAGTAATACATAACTATATTTTTGTATTGATCTAGCTGTGTATAACATCTGTTGGAATTTACCAGAGTGTGTCAAGGCCGATTGAGGATATATACCCCAGAGTCCCTGACACCTTCTGCCATCACGATCCGATGCCTTTCACAATGCACCGGTGGTATCATGATAGCAGAGGTAACAGATGTTTGCGGCTATCGGCTACATTCTCTGGAGAAAAGGTTCAGAGTACAAAGTTAATGCAACTTTAATTGAAAGTCCGGTGTTGAGGATTTATTTCTGATTGATAGTACTATTTTATTTCTGTTTAAAATTGAAAAATAAAAGTAATATTTGTAAGCCGTTTCTAGATGTCAATTTATCTGAAAAGTAGTGATTCATGGATCTTTTATGAAAGTGCCGTTCACCAATTAGCGTACCCGTAGGGAATGTCCTTTGTGCTTGTTTGTCAGATTACGTAATTCAAAGGCGTGTATGTTGTATGCGATGGTCAAAGGTCAAATTCCTTGGAGATGTTGATACAAGCATTGTATTTGGATAAAATAATAGAACTCCGATCCAATGCAATACTGTATTTCGTTCCACTGGAAATTCGACGATAATGGCGTTATCTATTGGGGAAACGACGGAAGCGGTGTGAAACACCAATGCTACCAATGATTTCTCCTTAGCGCTACCTCGCGGCGCGATCATGCACTATTTTCCCGACAACCTTTATTTCGGCACACAGCCCCAGTATACATGCATGATCTATTTTATTTTATTCATAATCTATGATACAAGTATCTTTAATAGCCTGTCCAAATATCTATACGATAAATTTCAATTTGTTCGTTCGGAAGATGTTTGAAGTGTATTTTGCAGACGAACGCTAAATACTCGCCGGCCGTATCATTCGATTTAATACTAGAGATTCAGCAATTATCGAGATATCGCCGTAAAACTTCAAAATTATACTGGCGATATCTTCAAATTGTGTAGTGTTTATGATAGTCCCGTGCACGGTACATTCTAGTACAAAAAAATCTAAAAAATATTACTTTTGGTAAAAAAACGTGCTTCTGGTTGGGGGATTTTTTAGCTAGCGAAATCGTTGCAGCGAGTTAGAAAAACAACGCGTGTAAAAAATTTGGATCAAATCGGATGTAAAATACATAGAATACAGAATAATTTTCTGTGGTCGATGGTAAAATGCTGCCTTTAGAATGTGAACACATGTATATAACAAAACGTGTTCTGGGGACCATGATCGGTGCTCATTGACCACTCCCACCCTAAGAGTCACTGCAACAGCAGCTAATCTTTTCTAAGGACATTCGCTAATAAAGCAAAGTATAACTGTAAAACAAAATCATAGTAATTATTTAATATTATAAAGAGGTAAATTTGTTTGTTTGTATGTAAGGGGGTAATATCTGGAACTACTGAACCAATTGCAAAATAGTTTTACTAATAAAAAGCTTCACTATAATACCTGAGTAACATAGACTACAATTAATTTTGATAAACATATTTTTATTTCAATATTTGTAAATTTAGTCGGAAAAAAATCTTATGTTGGCTGATGAACCAACACATATATTTTCTTGAATCTATTTACATTCATTACCATAGGCAACCAATTGAATACAATAACCGATAAAACCGCTGTTTGCTCTAATATTTCCATTAACAGCTGATTTCAAACTTTGAGGCAATTATTTGTATTTCTAACTTTTTTGTTAGATTTTACTTTCTCCACCCTATACGTAGTATATGGAGAAAGTATTGTTTTCGTAAAAATGTTCGAATTTGAATTTTCAGTTGAATTATCTGTTTTGGTGCTCCCAGAACCCCAAAAAATTGTTTAGTGCAATTATCTGTGTTGGTGCTCCCTGAACCCAAAAATATTTTTAGTGGAATTTTTTGTTTTGGTGCTCCCTGAACCCAAAAAAGTATTTTTAACGTGGTGTCTGTCTGTCAGTCTGTCAGTATGTATACACGACCAGAGAGGACACTATTGGTCCGATTTTCATGAAATTTGGTATGTAGGTACTAAACCCTAATATCTCCAGGCGTTTTTTCATTTTTTGGAATTTTTAATTTTTAAGGGTAATTTACCCCTAAAAACCCATAAAAAACGACAAAAATGCAAATTTCTCAAAAACGGCTCTAACGATTTTGATCAAATTTTCAGTATTTATAGTGCTTAAGATGCCAAACAAAATGACACCACCCGCTTTTATCAAAACTTCGGCGTTTTATAATTATGGGGAAGTGTTAAAAAATAAACAAGTTTATGTTGTCAATCTAGCATCGCGGCGACGGCCGCACGGGGTAGCACCACGGTAGCGTGCACAGCCAGTAATTCAAAGGTCGCGCGATCGAATCCCGCCTGGGACAATAACTTTTTTATACGATTGACGTAGGTAGAATATTATTTTTCTGTTTTGTTCTAAAAAGTAATAAATAAAATGATTAAAAACAATATTATTTTGACTACAGTAAGTTGGGAGAAAGTTTGTGTCAGTTAACTGATACCGTTTATTTATTAAAGTGTAGACCTGAGCCTTGCTGATTCTTTTAACCTTTATTACAACTGATGTCATGAAATATATGAAACAATTTGATTTGTAGGCCTACATTTAACGTTATTTAGCATCTTAGCTTTGGGGTTATTATTAATCCTAAACCTTTATTATAAAGAAAACATAACGTGATATTTAATTTTGACATGGCCGATGAACTAACAAATGATTTAACTTAATTTATTTTTCGAAAAGTAGCACCAAAGAAAGAATACATTATTTCTGTATTGACATACGTATTTTATCACTAAAACAGTCGGTATGGAAAAATTCACTACTGTATAAATAAGGTTATCGTGTATTGAATGTATCGAGGAAGGAAGTTGTGCGGTTTCTACATTGAGTCAGCGCTTATAGCATGACCAGTGTCAATGATGACATTGCGCGCTCAGCCATGGCAAGGAATGTTAGAAGTTCTAAACAATGTGCTAGTCTGATAGTGCAGTGAATATCATTATGGAAGTGACGATGATTAATGTCTAACGTCCGGACCCCCTCCCATTGAAAATATTTCGAGTTGAGATCTGTTTAAATATTTGCAAGGAAATTGTTCGATGTTTATACAAAACCAATCTTAAAACCACAGAATCGTTCAAAAATATGATTGTATTTCTATATTCAGTTTGTATCACAGATTATATAATAGCCTACTCTAATACTTTATATCCAGTTAGATAACAATTAAAACCAATATGATTAGAACACTGAGAACAAACAATTGGAGCTAGTTTTGTCCCTAAGGAGGAATTCCTTTAAGGGTGTGCAATACCAATGAATACTTAATATTCATTGGCAATACTATACTAAGTCAGTCCCATACAATATATCACTTATATTTAATTAAAATTTTAAGATGATCTTTTGTAATTTTATTAACATGTTCAGGTTCATCAGTCAAAATTAGGGAGAGGTCGGAAAAATAACTGGATTTGTTATTAATTATTTGTAAAACTTATGACACAGGAACTACCCAGGTTTTTTTTATCAAAATGCACATCAGGCTTGTAAATATAAAACAGTAATTGTGTATATTTACTGCGGGTGTTATTTTTATTCTAATTATTATGATTTCTGATAAAATAACTATTCACTTTTAATTAATTATAAACTCTTATAAAAGCGAGTACATACATACTTGAGTAACAATAAACAGCGGATTTCACCCATTATCTGTAATATTTAAACAAAACCTAGCGTAGATTAGGCCTATACTTTGGGGTTATGTTTACAACTTCAATCAATAAGTCTTGGGAAGTTGATTTTTTTAATACGAGTTAAAGAACTAATGTAGGCTAAAATAAGTTATAAGAATTACTTTCAGCATATAAAATAAATATAAATACAACCTTTTACTATGAATATATTTATTTATACAAATTTAAAGCAGAGAATTTAATTTTAAGAATACCCATTCGTTTGGTTACGGAAACATTCGTACATCTTTGTATAACATATAAACACATTTGATTATACATTTCTTCATTATAATGTAAACAACTTCTAAATCATTTGATCTATTATTATAAAATACAAAGCAATTAAATATAATATTTTTATTTTTATCTAGATATATAATAATGTATGTTAAAACGTAGTCCTTCATGGATGGAAAAATATGAAATATTATTTTCATGAGAATACATTTTGTTCGTCCTTTACGATTTGAACACACCTCTAAAAGGCGTGTTTAAGTCCTACCCACCTCAGTTCAGATCAAGCTGTAACAGCATTAACTTGGACTCCTGAAGATGCCAAATGAGATTTTGGCAAAACGATGGGAAGAAATTTCGAATACGAAATTAAAAAACTAACGGATGTACTCCCATAAAAATATTATTTCATAATAATGTATATGAACACAACATTTTAACAAATAGGCCTACAGTTTTATAATCCTAATAATTGTACACATTTACCGAGTTAAAAATTCCCTTCGGCCTAGTTAGGTAGGCCTGGATAGAGTCAGTTGTTTTTAAATAGTATTTTTTTGAATGATGTATTTCTGATTTGTATCTAATTAATCTGCCTGTAGTTTTTCACGGGTCTTACTAGATTTATTGTAAAAAAAGTGGTACGTATGATTACGGTACTATTAAAAAAAGTGTGTTTTAATGATTCCCTTTTTTCACACCAAACTTTGTAAAAATGTAAGAATCTGAGAACTAAACATTTTTTTTTTTTAAATAATGCTTTCATTTAACAAACATCTATGATGATTATATCAAAATGAACAGACATTTTTAATTAAAAAATGTAACACAAGCATTACTAAATAAAAATTACTAGTTTTATATAATGCCTATATAATTGGTTCACATTTTGCTGGAACCCTAAAGCTGAATTTCACTGATAAGTGATGATTAACGTTACTACAACTTCTCTCTCCAGGCTGCCATGCTTTGTTGGTAGCACCATTCAAACTTGCGAGCACATCACTTTGCCATCCGAACTTAGCCTCTCTTTGAGCTTGTAAAGCAAAGAATTTAAATTAATAAGTCTTGTGCAATAAATACAAAATAAAAATAACTTATATTATCCTGCAAGGTGAAAGGTACACTTTCTTTGTACTACATAGTTAGTAATCAAGGCTCTAGTATATATGTCTATTTATATGACAAAGTGACAAGTTGCCTTTGATGCAACTTTAACATAAGATCTATTAAACTTATAGCAAGAACTACTCGAGTGAAGGGAAATTTGTTCCAGTTAGTCATTCTGCAAAAGGAGCTATTGTTCAGCCCAACAATGCTACAGTTTAACTTTCTCACATCTTATATCCCCCACCTTCTGCCAAGAAGACAAATTGTGCTTAATAACAGCTGTTGTAATTTTATAACTTTTACAAATCACTGAAAGTGTTTTTACTTTCTCATGAAGACGCACTTTATCAATAGAAAGTATTACAATACAGTACTTTATTTGTTTGTAGAAATCAGATTTCCTGTGATTGTGAAACGCATATTAAATGTTTTTTGAACTAACTGTTTAACAATGTATGTATGTATTTAAAAGAGTTTCCTAAAACTTCATAAGTCACAAAATTTGTACTGCCAAAATTAACAGCATTTGGATTAAACTGTTGTTTTATATGCCGAGATACTTCATCAATCAATTAAACGCCAATTCCTTGCACCCTTCCTGAGTAAAAAGTTCCTACATTTTTCATAAGGTCTAAAATTAACAAACTTTTATTTTGTTTTTTTTAAATTCAAAGTCCATCAAAACCTTTTTCAAATATAAGGGCGAGTTATATAAAGGGTGTTTCAGGAGGAACGGATAATACTTTATTAGATGATAGGGGACCTAAAAAAAGCAAAATTGTTCATGTGAACATAGGTTTGGAAAAGCTTTGTTTTCCAGATATTCACCATTTTGTTTTTTATTACAAAATAATTCATACCTAGAGAAATGTTTGACCGATTCAGTTCAAACTTGGCATGGAGTTTAACCTAACAATGATATATTTTAACAAAAATAAGAGATTCAAAATGGCGGCAGTTTGAAAATTTCAAACCTAAATTTCCCATGAACGGTACATTAAAAAAAATGTCAAGACACCTTTTTTGTAGCCCTTTTGATTCTCTATTGGATGGTGTGACTGACATAACAATCAGATGAAGGCTAGTAGTTAAGTTAAAGACCATAACAGCATATGTACATACAATATTGTTGTGTTTACTGTTTTGGTATAGTATGCCGGGTTGAACAATCCAATTATTAAACACCGTTTAGGTTTTATTTTATACTAGCTGGCCCGATCCGGTTTTGCATCGATAGACAAATCAAAGTTGAATGTATATTAACAAAAAAATATATCAATAAATTAAATATACTATTACATGTATTATTTCTCAAGGCCATTTTTTGTCGGTACGCCATAACTTCCTTAATATATCATCAAATTATATGAATGAGGCATCATTTTAAAGCTTTCCTTAATTGCTACACCGGGAAAATATACAAAATATAATTATACGAAAAATACAAAAAAAAAAAAGAAATAAAGAATCCGAAAGTAACAGTGATGTAAGATCAAGTAAGTTGTACGGATATTGTTCTTTCGCTGGCAACACTGAACCCTCACTTATGCCCATGTCGCACTAAATACGCACTATACGATACTAAATATACGGAGTGTACTTTAATTAAGTGGGATTTAAGTAAGTTAGAATGCAAATGCTTCACACAGGTCAGCTAGTACTATATATTTCTTATGGGGATTTTTAGTAAATTTGACTCCCCCCCAAACCCTTCCTAAAATTTCGAATTTTTTGAAATCCTTTCTTAGCGAGCACCTAGGGCCCTAGAGGAAGCTACATACCAAATTTAATTTCAATCCGTTTGGTGGTTTTTGAAATTTTGTGATGAGTGAGTGAGTGATTATAATATCCCTACTAGCTGCCCGATCCGGCTTTGCACGGGTAGACAAATGAAAGTTAAATGTATACCTATTAACAACAACAAAAAATGTCAATAAATATATTACACTTGTATTTCTTATGGGGATTTTTAGTAACTTTGACCCCCCCCCCAAACCCCTCTAAAATTACAAATTTTTTGAAAACCTTTCTTAGCGAGCACCTAGGGCCCTATAGGAAGCTTCATACCAAATTTCATTCCAATCCATTCGATGCTTTTTTTTTAGTAACTTTGATCCCCCCAAACTCCCTCTAAAATTTCGATTTTTTTGAATACCTTTCTTAGTGAGCACTTAGGGCCCTAGAGGAAGCTACCTACCAAATTTCATTCCAATCCGTTGAGTAGTTTTTGAGAAATTGTGATGAGTCTGTGAGTTGTATTTGGATTATATATATATATAGATATAGATTGAATAAATCCAGTTTTGTGGAGATGTAGTCTAACCTTAAGTAATTATTTGTATATCTTTCTTGCGGCATAACTGGACTTAGATTTAATGGAAATAACATATACACTTATTTTCTGTGTAATTACAGCTCATCATAGTGGTTATCAGTTAATGAAGTTTTATTGATTTATTTTAATCATGTGATTAAAAATGACTGTACACATTCCAGTTGCTGTGATTTCATTCTGTCAATCAAGTTGTGTATGTTAAACTGTCAGGTTAAGAATGCAGGCCACTTGTTATCACATATGAAAGCAGTATGTGGGCACGTTAGCAATGTGGTTGTGACTTTTAATGTTGATAGGCCTAGTACAATCTACATGTTCAGTATATCTAAACTTACACTTTTTCTATGTGTGACAAGAGTAGTATTACCTCTATAAGTGGAATATACAGGTGTTTCAAAATGATTATCATGGTTTGAAAGCTTAGTAGTAATTATTACATTCAACAGTTCAACATACAATTATAAATAATACCTCAAATGAAAGAGCAACTCAAAAAGTTTTATTGGTACGCCTGTGCGCTTGCAAATGCACTGTTTCTTCTGTCTTCCGTTAAAAAGCGTTACTAGCATAATGGCGACTAGTGAACAGAAACCTTTTTGTGTTTTACAGTTTGTAAGGACTGAATCTGCAGTTACAGTGCAACGTGCGTTCCGTATTTAGTTCAAATGTCATCCTCCAAGTGATAGTAACATCTGTAGATGGTATCATCAGATTGAAAACACCGGCTGTCTGTGCAAAGGAAAGAGTACAAGACCACCACAGTGACTGAAGAACTTGTTGAATGAGCGAGAGAGGTTACATGTCAACTTTTCAAACGATACGCTGCTGCATAACGATGCAGATTTTCTGGATCGTGTCGTCTTCAGTGATGAATGGACATTTCACCTGAGTGAACACTCAAAATGTGTGCATCTCAGTTTCGGCAAATCCCCAAATGAGATGGTTCACTTGCAACAAGGCTCCTCTAAATTGAATATGTTTTGTACCACATCCCGGCGGAAAGTTTATGAGCCTTTCTTTTTAACTGGTGTTTCTTAACTTGATGCACTACAACTATGGCTCTTTCCTCAATTGAAAGAAACTGAACCAAAGAACTTTATTTGTCAGCAAGATGACGCGCCGCATCACTGGTATAACTCAGTACGTGATTGGTTAAACAATGTTGTAGCTTACCATTAAATTGGCCGCAAGGGGCCAGATGACAGCTTGTTTCGATGGGCCTTCATGTTCATCCAATCTGACACCTTGCGATTTTTTACGGTTACGGGTCTATAAAGGATCATAATTATGTATGAGCCTCCACTACCAGCTGATCTACCTCTAAAAGTCTTCTAAGATGCTGTCTTTCCATCTTTTCCTGTGCCATCCTCTTTTCCTCATCCAAGATTCTCACCATCCTTTGTTGCTTTTCCATCCTTCATTCTTACCAGATGACTTCGCCATTTCAGTTGCACTATTTACATTTCCACCACCAAATCTGATGATCTGCAGAGGTCCCTGGGATTGCCATTGATTTTTGTTTACTACAGTCCATTTAATTCGATGACTCCATATATTTTTTCAATTAAACCTTCCTTTCCCAAGACGCAAAAAAAGAAGTTTTTCAATCTCTTTGGTAAGACCAAAGATTTTTAGCAGTATAGGCCTATATCAAATTGGCCCGATACTTGTTTATACATTAGACAGGTTATCTGGTTTTTCTGTTTATCAAGTTTAAGTAAGGCTAACAACAGACGAGACACCGGTGTACGGGACACTAGTGTACGGGCAGTGTACGGGACACTAAATGTACTATTAATTAAATGTGTGTCAACAGATGAGACACTGAGTAGCGCGCTACCAGATTCTGTGGCTCTACGGTGTCATTCCCCGCGAGAAGCTGGGACACCGGACAGTGTCCCGTACACCGGTGTCTCGTCTGTTGTTAGCCTTAGTGTCTATAGACTCAAGTAACACCTACTAGCAGCAAAAATAATATTACTTGATGTTTATTTTTGTAATAAAAAAGATAATTTACATAATAAATTGTGTTTTTTTAATGTTTCAGATTCATCTTCAGTTTGTTTCCAAAAATAGGAGTGAAAAATGTCCTGCCCAGTAAGCCCATCCCTCAAGGACCTCCCGAAGGTAGCAGTAGACCTCAAGAGTCAATTAGAAGGTTTCAAATCTGACAATCTTAAGCCTAGCGAAACACAAGAGAAAAATGTTTTACCCACTGCAGAAGGTAAATTGATCATTTGAACTATCATTATCAAGCATTGCACCTATATGCTCTGCAATAATTAATGAATACTACGTCTTGCTTAAAATCTTTGAAATGAAGTTGCAAATTTATTTATTTCTCAATTTGAAATTTATTCAAAATTTTTATAAAAGTGCCCATTACATTGGTGGGTGAAGTATATATAACATTGAATAATACATACCATTAGGATGTAGGTCACATGATGAGAAAAATAAGGTAGATTTAAAAAAGTAAACTTAGTTGGTTGATCCACGGTCTATGATTCATCAACAGAACCGTACCGAGGTGATCCAACACCCATGGAACTGCTGAAGCTCTGCTTCCTATTATTTGATGCATTTTTGTACATTATTCATGATCCCCACCAGATTAAATCATGAAACTTAATCCATGGGCATCATGATTGTCATGGGACGAGGCTTAAGTAAGCCTATCTAATTATGTAACAACTGTACACGGCAATTTGTTGTTTAGTGCAAATTTTATATGATATGTATTTCATTAAATGTCTCATTACTCAGTTATTTATTATCCGATTGTAGCAAATAAAGTATGATTTTGTTCGTCTTAAAATTCTACATTTTGTAATACTGGTAAAATTTTTTTATAAAAATTACGGTTTTTGTGAAATTTAACATCAAAGATTTTATATGGCCGCCATCTTGAAACTGTTTAAAATATTGTAACGAAATTTTATACACTTGTTTGACCTACCAAGGTACACGTTCGTGCCAAATTTGAAGTTTCTGTCTAAAATAGTACTCAAGTTATAAAATAATTTGTAAAAAACACAGATGGACAGACAGAAAACTAGGCATGTCAGAGCCACATTTATATGACGTTTTTTGATTGTCTTGACCTAAGGAACAAATACACAACATTTTTCCAGGGAGTTTGTAAACAATCTGTTTATTTTAAAACTGATGTTACATACGAATGTTCAAAATTACGAATAATTGACCTGATGGTTTCAATTATTTCTATAAAAGTTATTACCGTAGTACTCCATTGTACCCTCAAGAAAGTCCAGGTTTTTCTCAAAATAGTATTGAAAACCAAACATAACAGTAAAAACTGAACTCAGATAGTTCAAAACTCTCCATTTGGCTCCTGATTTTCAATAAAATCGCCACTGATTCTTTGTGAAATCAACCTACCTAATGAATATGACACAAATTAAACAGTATGAAATGAATGTATTCTTCCTTTACAAACTTTGTACAATATAATACATGTCAAATAAAACATAAATATAAGACATTTTAAATAAAGTTAAATTAAAAAAATATATAAAGGGAAGAATAGTAAAACAATTGAATCTAAACAGCCATCTTTGCTGAACACAGGAGAATAGTATAAATAAAGAAATAATGGATACAATATACAAGGCTATTGACTAAGGATCGTTATTTCACAATGATTGATAGGCTATTGTTCAATTAAATACAACAACTGATGTCATCTGTTTTTAAAAGCAACATGTTGCTACTTTGACTTCTTGGCTAACTTTATTTCTCCTATAAATTATAAAACCATTAAATATCAAATTCTTTTAAAATATTCTACATTTATGCTTTATATAACAACGTTTTAAAATCTAGGTAACAGTTCTCGTAACTGTGCCTTACTTGATATTTAGACACGCCTAAATACATTATTGCTGGCTCTGTTCAGAATAACCTGGTAGTCCCTATTTCACTACATACTAAAAACGGATCTTAGCTTAACATTTCCGAAAGGCAATACCCAAAATAAAACCCTTGTTTTTCTGCGAGATAATTAATTTGTCTAATTTTTTTACTGTTGGTATTTTAATTATCATTTCTTTGTAGGTATATTTTTGTGGATATTTATAATCCGTAATATTTCTGTTTTGTAACAAAAAGTAAAGAGAATACTGTAAATTATGTCCTTAAAATTAATTTGAAAACTTTTCCCTTTCAAGAAAAAATTAAAAAATAAGATCTATTACAGTACACCTGATTTAAACCTATCAAGAAAAAAGCAGATACATAGCAAATTTTACAAGCCATTTTCTAAACAACCTTTCACAAATCTTTAACGGATTTATGAATGTGATACAGCGTATAATTTTTAATTGTTTTTTTGGTTGTTTATAAAACATATTACATTTTATTATACAAATATTTATTTAATTTGGAATAAAAGATCAACATGAAGTTGGTAAATTCTAATGACAGCATGAGGTCTGATCAATTTTGTCAGAAATTATGACTACTGCAGCTAGCTACAGTACTATTACCACTGAGTGGTATGTTACATTTTTAACTGTAATTGATAACTTCGATTTAACCCTGGAATGGTAACCTACCTAGAAGGTACGTTACTATTATGTATTCATAATTTTTACAACTATAGGTTTACCATGACAGCAAGTTATATAAAAGTCAACTAAAAATTATATTTATACATAATTTCTTACATCCTACATATACAAATTATAAAATAAGGAATTCAAGTTATTATTAATAAACACTTTTGTAAAAAATAAAAGCATTATAAATTGACATTGATTATTTATAACTAAAATTTCAAAACATATATAAACAATATAAATTATAAAAAAAACCTTACTATTATCAATTACTTTAACAAAATGATATGTACTTTCTTAACCCTTTCCCCGCTATTCATAATTGACACCAAGTGCCTCATATCAAACCTTTTAAATGGCCAAATTTGTCACTTATATTCAGGTAATGTTCAAACTACGATAACTAATTAACTACTTATTCAATATACATGAAATTTTTACCATATCTTAATATTATACTTGTATATACAAAAGTTGTATATTTACTTACCTAATGCAACACTGAAATTTTATTAAAGTCCAAATAAAAAACAAATTGAAAAATATGTTCACTCACAGTTATACCTTTTACAAAAATGTTAGGAGGCACTTTATATTAGGCCATAAACTGTCTGTAGGTTTTATTTGTGTTCAATTACTACAAAACTACATTTTTTAATAAATAAAAAAATTAACCATGTATTTTAAATTCAGTCTAGCCATGTTTTACGTGACTCTTGGTTTACAAAAGTTGTGTGACAGATGATTATAAACACAGATCTAAAACCCTAAACAGCTGGAAGAAATAACAAATGATATGCAACTGTACTGTAAAATGTTCTCTGAACACGTTTCTGAAGTTAGTTTTAAAATATTCCAACAGATGGCGAAATTATACGCTTTTAAAGTTCTACTACGGATTAGTACGGAAACCCGGGGATTGAAAATAATAAATCGCTACGAATTACTATGAAATACCGGGGAAAGGGTTAAACAAGAAAAAAATTACGATAGAGCTCGTACTTGCAGAAATACAGCGATACAAAGTTAGATCTCCACGGGGCAGGTTTTGCAGACGTCTCCTCTGTGTTATACAGAAGGGTGTGTAAAATCGCACACAATAGTTGTTTGTCATCCTCCTCTTTTGATAGGGACACATACCGGGTCAAAACAAATTAAGTTATATACAGGGGTGGCAAAAAGTCCCGGAACAACCCAATATCTTTTTCCAGGTTCCACTTACACAATTGAAACTTTGCAAATTGTTTATGGGTATAAAAAACTACTTTTTTAGAATATGGCTGATTTTTCACCTCCTCTGGGGGACGGCCCGTCAGGAGTCGATGAAAAATCTTAAATGTAAGCATGGGTTGTTATGAATATCATTTTAAAGGTCTTGATGAGACAAACACAACGACATAATAAAAATGAAAAATGGATGATCCTGAAAAAAGTTATGGCTGTTCAAAGTTTTGATATGCTGCATGTTAAATGAGCCTTATTCTAAGTTTAATTTATTTTTACATTGTACAAAAATCAACTGTAGCATAAACAAGTAGTTCTTTATACCCGTAAACAATTTGCAGAGTTGAACGTGTAATACATGGAACATGTAAAAATAAATTAAACTTAGAATAAGGCTCATTTAACATGCAGCATATCAAAACTTTGAACAGCCATAACTTTTTTCAGGATCATCCATTTTTCATTTTTATTATGTCGTTGTGTTTGTCTCATCAAGACCTTTAAAATGATATTCATAACAACCCATGCTTACATTTAAGATTTTTCATCGACTCCTGACGGGCCGTCCCCCAGAGGAGGTGAAAAATCAGCCATATTCTAAAAAAGTAGTTTTTTATACCCATAAACAATTTGCAAAGTTTCAATTGTGTAAGTGGAACCTGGAAAAAGATATTGGGTTGTTCCGGGACTTTTTGCCACCCCTGTATATAAAGGCAATATTCACAGTTTTCACTAAATAAACACTTTAAAACCCATAAAATATGTACAATAATATTAAAAAACTAACAGACTGCACAGACTAAAAAAATTACATTGATAACTATTCGTAAAATTTATACAGGGATGGTTCCTATTAATCCACATGCGGCCACGTTCATCAACCTTGGCCTTGGGTAAAGAGGGATGGGGCTTTTGTTTGGTATTGTCCGAGCAAAAACCTTTCCACTAGAAATAAAATCTGAATGCCCGCAGATAAAATACGAATAGTTACCATTCCAGGGTTAAAAATGGCAACAATAAACATACATTATTTCTTTGGGAAATATAGGGGACTGGGGGGGGAGGGAATGAAACAGAAAAAGATAAAACAAAAGAGTAGAAAATATACTCTTCAGCTATAAATATAGTTTTAATGAATGCACAGTGTTTATTTTCTTCATTGTTCTATTTGCACTTTGGTTGTTTTATTTTTCTCTATTCTTCTTATTCCTAGTAGCTTCTAATTTTGTTTATCATAAAAGTAGATGTGTTGGATTTAGTTTGTGTATTGGGTGTGTTTTGTTTTAATTAGCTGCATTGTGTTTGTTGTAAGGTAAAATTAGTTTCAGTTGATTACAGCTTGTTTGCATGTGTTATGTTTTTGTTATTGTCACTTGCTGAACTTAGATGTAAAGCAGGAGCGCCAACATAATGAACTCATACAAGGGGTTGAGAATTTTAAACCAGACAAATTAAAAAGGACCAACACACACGAGAAAATTATTCTACCAAACGCACAAGGTAAACATTGTAAATGAGATGTAATATTGGCAGTGGTCAATAACATTAATAATTACAATTAATACCTGCTTTCCAATTAATTGTTACCACTGCTTGAATAATATTTTACTAACTCTATATAGCAGATTATATATATTTTATATAACTACCACAGCTGTCCACTTTTAGTATATAAATTTTGCCTACGTATAACATTTAAATACTACTTGCTTTCAAAGAGTTTATTAAAATAGTTATTTAGATTTAAATGAAAATGTTAATAAAATCTAGAGTAGAGTAATGTAAAAGCCCTCTGGGTTGATGGCTTTATGATCGAAATGTAAATCAGGGTCTTTCAATAAACATAACTTTTCATTAAGTTGTTCATTATTTTTCGTTATTATTTATTGTTCCTTTTTTGTGGTTCGAGGTTTCATTTCAGTGTGAATTTCCCGCTACAGTGCTCTTAACTTTTGTATTTTTCACATTGATTAAATACCAGTTTTATTTTTTACTTGTTGAACTTCGTTACTATTAAAAATATAAAAAAAGCGCAAAGGTGATAGTGTGAGTATTTTTTGTAAAGTTATTTCAATCTAACTAATAGTAGAATAACAATATAACATTGCTTCAAGAACAAACTAACTTTGTTTTATGATGTAGAGCTCTTACTTGAATAACTATTCACTAATTAATGATGTACATTTGAATAACTATTAATGAATGAATTACGCCTAATTAATTCAAAAGTACTGACATCTTCTAGAGTGACGGTTAATATAGTATTATATTTATTTAACAACACTTTGAATACTCGCAACTCCTAAATAGAACAACAATTAATTGAACTATTTGACTACAAGTAGTCGTATCAGTACATGAGAATGGTGATGCTTGCTTAACCAACTACTGACTACTGTAATCGCTTTAACCCAATACAATGGATATTCGACTATAAGTAGTCAAACACTTATGCCATTATTCATGACGACTACTTTTGAATTAGAAAAAGTTGCACAACACCTAGTCTTCGGCTAATTGATATAGCTTACACTACCATATTTGTTTTTGTATAAGTGTCCTTGTTTGTTGTACGTTCAAAAAAGGTTTTAATAATCAATTTAAAATAATTTCTAAACAGCAAGCCATAAAGCTCCGTAACATTATGCGTAATTAAGAAGATGATTATAACTATTGTCAGTTCATTTTAAGTATTTACCTAAGTGCAAGAATTTGAGAATAAAATATAAACCGAAAATTTTTGGGACCGTGTTTAAAAGAACAAGATTTGTACAAAGCAAAGAAAAAATGAAACCGTCAGATTTCGATCATGAAATTAAAACTATAAAATAAATTGCAGTCTCAAATGGATATAACCACAATGATGCCTTAGACAAAATATTAAAACGTAAAAATAAAACGCAAATTACCTAAAAAAGAAGATATTAAATATATAAGCGTGGAAACCACGGACTATTGGAAAATGTTGCAAGTAGAATTTAAAAAAAAACAAGGATATACATTTGCTTTTCAAAACAAATAATAACTTGGACAAAGCAATATTACCTAAAAGTGAAATAAAATGCCCTTTCAATTCAAGTGGGATTTATAAAATGATTTGTGATGATTGCCCTAAACTATATATTGGCCAAACAGGAAGATCGTTTAGAACTAGATTGAAGGAACACATACCGAAAAGAAAACTTAACCCAGTTAAATCAAAGTTGGCAGAGCACCTTTTAGAAACAGGCCACAGTTATTCTAATATACAAAATAATTTACAAATTTTACATAAATGTTCCAAGGGGCCAATCATGAATGTCTTACAGGAGTTCCAAATATACAGACAAATTATTATCGACCCATCTACATTGTTAAATGAAAAAAAATACAGTTCCAGTCAAACACCGTATTCGACAGATTAGATTACAACTCCTTCAGTAAGAAAGCACAAACCCCGCATCACAAGATCTATCAGTACAGACCAAATAATGAATGGGTGAACGGGTTGCGTGATTTTCTCAATACGTTTTAATGAAATAGTGACAATATGTGAAGTTTTAAATGTTGTAATATATGTCATAAGTGTTGTAATATGTGTTTATGTGTTGTTTAATGTTTGTTATTTAAATAAAACTGACACGCATTTAGATAAATGCATTAAAAGTTATTGGTTCAAAAATGCCTGATAGATAGGCAAAATGATCGTCACCAATGTGTAAATAAACTATAGGACTATGAGCGGAATATTGATAACAACTTGATTATCCGGAGGCGAAGTTTGTCCAAATGTGGCACTAACTATTCGACCTCTCAAGAGTCCATTGGATGAATTAACACACTATTTATTACAAACATTCAGTAAAAACACACCCAATTAGGCCTAATGGTTTTAATAATTTAATAAATATTTATTTCTTAGCATATTGTAAAGTAACTTTTGTCTACCAATTAGACGTACGTATAAAGCATTAATTACTCCTTAATCTAACACCACCTGCCTTCATCCAACTGGAACATTCAACAAAGGGAAGTCTGCAGGTTAACAGCCTTTGAGATATTAATATGCATGTAGGCCTAACATCTACCTGCTCTGTGGTATTGCATGCTGCTTTTTTAATTAAACTTGTCAGATGCTTTATTTTATGGTTGGCGTGCAAAACTATTATATTATATGAGTTGGAATTGCATGATTTCTTTTGGAAACACTATTGCATGAGTTCTGTTTCAATCACTGATGTTTATGTATGTCCAAATGAACTACTCTCTAGTATTATTTTTGCTGTTAATGTATCAAATAATTTATGTTTTGTGCCAGGATTAAACCCTAGAGCTGAGCATTCTATATTGCGAAGGAAAGTTTTGGAAAGCCGTGTCTCATCGGCATTAACTACTTTTTGTTGAACAGATCCTCCCGTTTAAATAATTTTCGGAAATTGTTGAGTAGTTACTGTTTCAGCGGAAGGCGAATTTCCAATTTAATTTTATATTATGTAAACTGTGCTTTAGTTTAAAATGTTCAAACCGTCCTTTACTCGCCCGATAGTCAATTATGATTCAGAATTCATGTTCATTAGGTCAAATAATATTTTAGCTTTGTCCAGTAGAGTTAAAGGTAACCCAGTTGGTGGAACGCTCTACTACTCATTCCACCTGCCACTGCGTACTATCCTGCATGAAGACATTGTTTCACAACCACTGTCTCTGACTATTCTTATAAAACTGTCTTTTACGATGTCTATATACCTAATGTATATTAACCCATGAATAGTTTGTTCAACAACAATTACATTTACATTGTAGTATTTTAAAACTAGAAACCAAAAGATAAGGAAAAAGAAATGTTTTTAGTAATGCCGAGTTATGAGTCTCAGTGCGCAAAAGGGTAGTAATTTCCTTCCTGCTGGTACCGCCAACTGGGCTGCCTCTTATTCTACTAAACTGAATTTAGTGGGACTTGCTTATAGTTCATATTTTCTGTCCAAACATGTAAGGCATTTTCAGCTTCTTCCAATGATTTGTTCTGAATTTGCAATGCGGTTTTCACACTAATCAAATTACTTGGTACCACAAAACAGCCTCTTATACAGTTCCTTTTTTAAATAAAGCCAATCTAGATTTGTTAATATAAAAAATGGCCAACCAAAATGCAGTTTCTCCCATTTGCAGGTTATTCAAAAATGATATTTTTTTTGGAACGGTTCAAAACTTCTTTTATTCTTTTTATTACTTTCATAATAAAAATTTGCGAATACCCAAGTTGAGCACTCCTGAATGTTATTCTTGTTTGTCTTGTAAGACTAGTTGGTACAGTATCGGTTTACTTTTACAAAACGATTTCGTTTTGGGTATTGCTTGTAAATTTATTCAATATAAACCATTCTACTCAATACAAGACTTGAAATATTCAAGGTTTTAGTGAAATGTGAAATATACAGGTAAACAAACTGAACAATGGCAGTAGAGCAAGTGGTGTGCATAATTGAGTTCAAGAATTCCTGAAACCTTGTCTATCTTTCACTATTTTGTGTTTTTAGTTATGACTTGAATGTAAGTTGTACTAACTATGCTGTAAGAAAGATAATTGTGTTGTAAATGTAAGTTTGTTGGCTTATCTAGTGAGTTTCTGTAAGAGCAAAACCAAACTAACTGCTATAGTCTATACTTTATTATATAGAGGTAAAATTTGTTTCTTTGTATGTAGGGGGTAATATCTGGAACTACTGAACCGATTTAAAAATAGTTTTACTAATAAAAAGCTACACTAATCTTCAGGCTATAATTCAGTTTGATAAAAAAACATTTTATATTTCAATATGTGTAAATTTAGTTGGAAAAAAAATCTTAGGTTAGGCCTAGACTGATGAACCAACACATGTATTTACATTTATTACCATAGCAACCAAGTGAATAAAACAGCAGTTTGCTCCAATATTTGTATTTCCAACTTTTAGGTTAGGTTTTTATTAAAGTGTAGACTTGAGCCTTGCTGGTTCTTTTAACCTTTATTATAACTGCTGTTATAAAATATACGAAATAATTTGATTAAAACATTTAACATGATTTACCACCTTGGTTCCAACGGGATTGGCGTGCAGAGCGCGCAGGGGTTTCCCCTAGTTGTACATAAAAAAACAGCTGTACTCCTGTTAGTTAATAATGTGAAATGGTTTTGTATGTTATTTTTTCTTTTTATTCCTTCTTAATCTGTGAGTAGTATTTACTAAAGAGTATTTAACTAAGACTATTGTTAGAGTGGAAGGGTGTTCTGACAAATAAATCACACATATTTTAAACACGTCAGATTAATTTACATTATTTAATTCAGTAGTCCGAGTTCAGATGTATTGTTCGAACTTGCATCTACTATAATAGTTAATACATTTAATTGTGTTGAAAAATTTAATAATGGGAGGAATCAAATATTGTAACCGGTTATCACATCCGGCAATCTACAACTCGTCTGGCTCTAATTATAATGTGAGAGGATTATACATAGATTTTTTGTAAAATAATTCAAATCAACATGAATATGTATCAATACTTATTCTAATAATCTAAATTTAACTCATTGAGCTATCTCTCAACACATCTATGCTATGGAAAAACCAAGGTCGTATACAGGGGGGAGGGGGGGTTAGAGGCTCAAACCCTCCTCAAAATCCTGAAATTTAGTAGTAAAAATTAATACTAGGTTTAAAGAGTGCAAATAAAATTATAAAATAGACAACACAACAAAGGATAAAGCAACATAATTTACATCATTGTGCATTGCATGCACACTGATATTTAGATATACTTGATTAAACTACAACGTACAATACACATGGATGCAGTAGGTAACAGCCTTACTCTCTTGTGAGCTTCATCTTATCTAAAATAAGAAAACTATGAAGGTTCAACAAAAATACTTTACTCTAACAAAACACGCAATGCATTGTGTATTGAAAATACTCCCAATATGTAGATTGGCGTACAAAGCACGCAATGCTCAGTGCATTGAAAATTCTCCCAATACAAGGGTTGGCGTGTGAAGCATACAATGCATTGTGCATTGAAAACACTCCCAATATGAGGGTAGGCGTGCGAAGCACTTAATGCATTGTGTATTGAAAATACTCCCAATAGGGGAGTTGGCGTGCAATACACTGTGCATCGGACGCTTCTCGTAGTGTTCAGTATCAAGCTCACATGTGCGTCCTTAGCAGTGAACATGTTAAAAGTGTTTAAATTCAAATCCCCGGTCCTGACGTGACCTCCCCCCGAAAAGTTTTCTTGGTTACGGCCTTGGGGAAAACTGAGTTTATTAGGTTTTACTTCCCAAAGTTTCCAAAAACGGATGCTATTCAAAATTTTATTATCTCAATATAAAAACAAACCAAAACTTATTTTCATTACGAACTTAAATAAAATATTCCACAATATGACAAGTTTGCTGTCATATATATTTATTTTATCTGGTTGCTCCTTTGCTTAATCGGCTCTGTCAGACCTCAATTAGTCCATGTTAAGAAAGACCCTTTTTCAAATGCTTCCTTGATCTTTTATTCTCCTATTGTTTTCTCAATTTCATTGTCTAGGTACTTGGGTCATCGGCCTAGTTTTGTTTTAAAATAGATAATTCATAATGTGTGATCTAACATACATTGTGTCATATAATACAACTGTTATTATAAAAACTATTCAGTATCACCTCAAAACAATACAAAATATATAAAAAGAAGACTTATTATTAAAAATTGTACTATATTTAATTCGCCACCATATCTCTGTTTATAACAGATGTTGCTGCAGAAAAGACTCAAAAGGCTCTTATAGAAGGTGTTGAAGCTTTCGATACAGGCAGGTTGAAACACACGGAAACCAATGAGAAAAATCCGCTTCCTGACAAGACAGGTAAATTAAATGACCTCATCGTGTGTGTAATAGCTGTCAATATGTGTTTCTGCATGTTTTATTACTCTTTTTAAGGCAAAAACCATCAACAGGCTAACATCCTCTGAAAACTATTTTTTTTTTAACCAGACAAACATCTATGGTCTTCTTTATCCAGATTCAAAGAGGCTGGGTAAGCTAACGCGATGGCAACACATGCCGCAACGTGGCATATTTACCACCAAAGAGTTAAACTTATTTTTAATTGAGATATAGTACAGCCAAAACAATATAATGTTGTAAAGCTTTCAGTAAATTTCTTCAGCCATTTAGAATTACTCCAAATCTAACACAATTTAACAAGGTTCATAATATTTCAGTAACACAGTTAAACAAAATGCCCAACAAACTCACAAGTTACCACAGTTTTTACAAATTTTAAAATAGCATAATTTATTTCTTTTCAATTAAATTGAATTTAAATATGTTTTGAGTATATTTTCTTAATTGGATAAAACTGCTAATTACAAAACACTAGGGTGGTGTACAATAATAACTTAAATTAAATGTCTAAATCAAAGAATTAAGTTTATAATATAACAGGATTTATAAAGATTAAACAGGACTAGTAATGACTTAGGCCTATATAAAAATGATAAAAATAAAGTAACAATATAACGTACACATTTAATAAAAGTATATTTTAATGACCGATTGCAGATTATTGGCGAATAACTAAAAAATTACTGGCTCTGTTAAAATAGAATTGCTTGTAAAATTTGTACTTTTTCTGGTATGGCTTGGTAACACAAATGTCATTTCAAGTATCTTTTACATGGGAGTTATTGTTTCATCTCCAATACCCCCCCCCCCCCCCCCCGAAACCAAAGTCAACTAAAACCTGACAAAAATCTAAAAATGAAAATTTCAAGACCAATTTGATTTACATGAAAATGGTTAGGCGCATTACACAAAAACTCTTAAAATTAAGAATAAAATCCCAAAATGTAATAAAAAATTAAGGGTTTCATTAAAATAATTTAAGTTTTACATGTTATGGCTGATGTTATCATAATTTTAATAAACACCAAGTTATACAAGGTGGTTCTTCTGTTTTTAGAAGCTAATAAATCCAACTGTATTTCCAACCTTTTATCCATGAAAACCCATGATTTTTAGGTAGAAAATCACCCCTTAGGTCTTGAGTATATTTATACATTTTTTTTACTTTTTTTTTAGAGTATTCCATAAACCCCAGATTATTTTGGGCCATTATTAATGGGGGACTTTCCAGTATTGGGAGGGGAGTGCTGTGACTTTGGCCTCGGTACTGTAGTGTTACCTTAGTGGTATAATCTCACACACCAAGGTCATTTGTTTATGCAAATAAAGGTTGTACTTAATATTTTTTCCATCAGATTTAGGTTTGATGAGTGTTGCCCACATAGAGTTACCTGAATATAGGTGTAATAGTTGGCAACTTGTACTTACAATATGTTGAAGTAGGTGTGGTTGTATGTCTGTAGGTTTTTAAGTTTGGCAGCTCTGTGGGCTGAAATGCCTTCCTACATGAGCTGAATACCTTGACTTTATATAATACACTACACTAATTGTCTTCTCGCTCGTGAGCCTGAGCTGCTTTCATTTAAATCTATTTTCATAAATTGTATATTTTGAATTTTAAGCGTATTGTTTGGTTAAATTTTACATTATTACACGCTTTATGTTAGCTTGCATGTATATCTTTCGATATAATTTTCATAAACTTAAAGACATCTGACTAACTTGAAAAATTTCACACGTATCATGGACCGAAGACAGTAGAATAATTTACATACCCTACCAAGCCTCCTAAATTTTGGATACATAAATTTAACTTGAAAATTGGCACACATGTCAAGGACGGATGACAGTACAATAATTTACATACCCTCCTAAATTTTACATACATAATTTTAAATCTATTGTCACACATACAATATACAAAAAATCAAATCACTTGATTACAATTTTTTTTTATTCCGTTTTGAGACAACAAAATAAATTATCCAGTTTTTAAAAAAAAAAAACACTTTAATAACAAACAAAAGTAAAAAGTAGAAAATAATTTTTAAGTATGAAGAGTTTTTTCTACATCGTAATAAGCTCCATTAACTCATTATAATTAAATAATTTAAAATAAGTTTAAAATAAAAATGTAATAATTAACAAAATAATTAATTTTATTGTAAAAAAAGATGGGGTGCGTTTTATTATAGTTTTATATTAACTCTACTTTTATAAATAGCTACCAATGAAATATTTGAAACATTAAAAGCACCCCAATGTGCTGGACTTTATATCAATGTAGAACAAACTCTTCGTACTTAGAATTATTTTCTACTTTTTAGTTCGGTTTGCTATTAAAACGTGTTTTTAGTTCTTTTTTACTATAATTTATTTTCTAGGTTGGAATAATATTTGTGAGAAATATCAGTCTTGTGTGTTTGTGTGCATGTGTTTTTGTTTTAGTTATTATATATCAAAGCTTTGTAGTGTTAGTAATAGGTTTATTACACTTTCTATAAAAGACAAATCTTACATAAGTATTGTTCATTTGGTGCTTGACTGAAATGAATGAAGCATGTGTTAATGGTATGTGCCAATAAGGACAATATTGCACATGCACCTGGCAAGTGTGTCTGAGGTTCGACAAACGTTGTCAACTTTCTCTACTCACTTAAACCAACATTTGGACCGAATTTTGAGATTGGATTTAATGTTAATTCAATTTTTAGAATATTGTCTTGAAATTTTCAATAGACGTACGTACGAAATAACCTGATTCATTTCCAAGTTGAATTTGATAAGGGAGTGATAGTTGCGTACACAGTGGTACAATTTGATCTACTTCATAAGCAATGTGTTTTCGTAAATTGACTGAAAATAGTCATCGAATTCAAACTCGTCTAAAAAATCTTGATTAATTGTTTACAATTACATGATGTATACCAAGTCAGTTAAATTTTGTTCTGTAATGTAAAAAATAGTGTAAATTAACACAATACTATAAAATACAAAATTTTCTATTAAATATTTTGTGGTGAATTTTGCTTAAGATGTTAGAAAAGAAGAAATGAATAAAAGTGAATTTTAACAACAACAAAAAATCTCCACAGTTTTGCCGCTATTATTACCGAATGTCCATAGGAAAAATGAGCTATTGCAGTGGGCCTTATGGTGAGACCCAAGGTCGGGAGTAGCAAATGAGCACCGATCATGGTCCCCAGAACACGTTTTGGAGTTCATTAAAATTCATATATATATATGTATATATGTGTTCGCACTCTAGCGGCCGCATTTTAAGTCCGATTTGGTCCAAATTTGGTACACGTGTAGGTTGTCTATGTGGCTCGGACGAGTTCGTTAGCCAAAAAAATTCAACAACCGGAAGTACGTTTTTTGACCAGAAGTAACTATTTTTTGAGATTTTTACTACGAGAATGAACATTTTTAGCGTTTTTTTCTAAAAATATAAATGTAGGATATTATTCCGCACATTTTGTTTTTTTACGCGACCTTATAGCTTGCTTGGTTCCCCCAAAATCGACCAAAACGTAAAATATCATAAAAGTACCCGGTTCGAAGCCAAGTGATGAAAACTCGCGAGGCCGCTATTCGCAAACAAATTCTACTAATATATTGCGTACACACAGACAGCTGTTCAACGCCTTCGCGAGTAGACCTATTTCCCAAATTGTTGGTTGAAACCCTAAAACATAGGCATATAAACTTAATTTTGGAAATTTGCTCAACTCACGTCAGCGGTCCAGCTGCGTGGTCGAATTATTTGGGTATAAAGTGAAATGGAAAATTTAAATAAATATGTATTTTGATGGAAAACTTCCCAATTCTTAACTCTTACGTTTCTTTTATAATGGCCACAGAAAATGAGTATTTGGCAAAGATAATTTTTGTATGTTAATGAGGGTGGTGGATGTCGGAGTTGCTTGTCAAGTAGTCAGTATTTTTGTATCTATGGCCTAAAAACAAACAAAACTCGAGTGTATGAAAATACAAAATTTTGTTTGTAATTTTACTGAGCTGTTAGTGCATGTCAATTGTCTTGCTGCACCGCTTGTAAATCAGCCGGTCTCTTATGACAGTAGCGCAGGAACTGGGGCTTCACTTCAGACAGTTGCCAAATGAACTGTATTTCAATATTGGTATGAAATTTGTTTAGAAAGTTTTTTCTTTCTAAAAGGAAATGTTATTTCTTAAAAGGACATCATGAGTAAAAAATGAAATACAAGAATTTTAATTAATTATGTAGTAAAACCTTGTTAACACTTTAACCCAAACATGGGTTCTCAGCATGTTAACCGTGTCTCTAATATGGAAATTTCATCTCCTCACGCTTAAGTTTAAAGGTTTATGAGAAAAAATATACAACCATATTTTAGAAAAAGTAATATAATAACCTTAAAATCATAAAAGTAAAAGTCAATTATTTTTCAAATTAGAAATGATGGTAATATCACAACGTAATCCGAAACATCCCATCAGTGAGACGGGTACGGTTAAAAAGTCAGTATCAATGCCACGCCCACGAAACACTAACTGCTTGAAAACCATGTTACAGGGGGATAAGGTATTGAGAAGCCCCGCTTATACGGACAAACAGGTTGCCACTATTGCCTATCTAAATTTCCCATCCGTCTCACAGAAGGGTGTTTTGGTTAAAGTGTTAACCTAGACTTTGTATAATCATAGACTCTCTGAAACTCTATCGCTACATAGTCTCTTGCATGCTCTATACACATTTTCTAGTGTTTTAGAAGCTCGCATACCCAATCCTCGGCTTCTTGATTGTTCTCAGAACTCCCAGCATTTCTCTTTCAAGGACGCAAACCAAAAATAATCATAGGGACGAATTATTCCTCCACTTTACCCTTTGTTATAACCGGTATGTGAGGCCAAACATTTTTACGGAGAAAGATGACATCTCTGATAGTCATACCGCTTTTCTTGTTCCTACAGGCTGCTTTCATGGGTAAACACTTACCATGCATCAATTGTGGAGATAATCAACAGTTAGGAGAACTTTTTTTCTAAGAGAAGGTTTTAGCCTTTAAAGGGGGCTTCACCTTTCTTTTGCCACTCTTTACTCACCATTTTTCATTCTGGAATGTAGTGATGGACCCATGCCTTAACACATGTGACTATGTGCCAGAAAAAATTCTTCAGAATCTATTCTACAGTCTTTTACAAATTCATAACCTGATATGTTTTTCATTGTTGGTTAATAACCTTGAAACTCTTCGGACACAGACTTTTTTTTGAAGGCAAGTTGCTTTCTGATGATGACAGGGCACTCATAACTCTGATACCCACCTCTGGAGCGTTTTCATTAACAATCATCCTCTAGTCACCTTCTGTAAGGTCACAAACTGCACTGATGTAGGCATCTGTAAGAATTGGCGATCATCATGGCTTTCATTTTCCACACTTTCTTGTACATCTTTAAACTTGCTGGTCGAATCAAACACTTGGTCCAAGACAAGCTTTCTTAAATTTCGCTTTTAATAAATTTCCAATGGTATAACGCCTTCTTTCATAAGAATGGGAAGGAATGACCTTCAAAACATTTCCTCCACTCTTAACACATCAACTTTGAAAGCCCCACCATGCCAGCCTGCTCAGGATCAATTGAGGAAACAAGCAGTTTATATTTCACTCACCTCGTACATAAATTAAAAAAAAAAGCATTCTTTTGACTGCAGACAGAAGTGAAAACTGTCATAAATGTAGACAATCTTGTTTATGTTATTTAAAAAATTTTAGATTTCAATTTTAAATGTGACAAGATAAAAATAACACAACTTACAAAATGAGGAAGCACAATGTCCGTTTCAGAGGTATTACCAAGTAAACTATTTTTAAAAAATTATAAAATGAGGAAGCACAATATCCATTTTAGAGGTATTACAAAGTAAAAATTTTTAACACAATTTATGAAATGAGGAAGCACAATGTCCATTTCAGAGTTATTACCAAGTATATACTCTACTATATACTATATATAGTAGAGCTTGACGGAATAGAGCGTGACTTTAAAATCTGATTCAACTCCAGCAAAATTTGAAAAAAAAATTGCGCCTATAGAAGTTTTCATTTCAAAAATATTATATTTTGGGTGAACACATTTTAATATTGGGCTATTTTGAACTAATTAGTCCAGATTAACAGAGTTCTACTGAATTTTCAATCATGGATTAAAAAATACTATTTTTATTGTTTTCGTCATAAGATATGTTTGTAGTTTAAAATGATTGCATGTTTTGGTGTGTGCTTTAACTAATGCTTTGCATGCCACCAATCAGCTGTACAACAAGAGAAACAGCACTTGAACCTCATCGAAGGAGTGGAACAGTTTGACAAATCCACTATGAAGCATGCACATACAGAGGAAAAGAACTCGCTACCCGATCCTGAAGGTATAACTATAATTAAAAATTCACAAGTCAGTGTTAAGTGTTGCTTTTTAACTATAACTTTGCATGTTGCTGATTTTTGTAAAGAGTTTGGTAAATTTTTGTACACTCTAGGATATTTTCAGTTTTTATAAATTATTGTTAAATTGGTATAAATATTTAAATGATTTTAAAATTGTAGGGATATCATTGTTCATAGTATAAAGAAAATATATTAGGTAGGCAATATATTTAATCACATAGGTGTTTGCCTTGAAAAAATATTAATTTTTCAATAATATTTATGTGAAAGTTTGAATCTAAACATTATATTTGTTTACATATTGTGTTCCCTTGGACTGTTAGTATAGTGATAATATGAAGACCTTGATTAGGTTGTCTTCAGTTCGTTCTACTCGCAGCCACAGCGCTGTATTTTTGCCCAGCAAATTGGTTAAGTATTGATACATAACAATGAACAATTCTGACCAAATCTGAGTATAACTCTTCGTAATAAAAAATAAAACCACTAGTGGTGACATTTTACGTTAGTCCTAAAGGGCTTAAGGCTTAATCTAAAGTTGTGATGGACTGTCGAATAAAATGTTGCGAAAAATAGAAGTACTCTGCCGTTAGCAATTATTCCAAATAATAGTTTCCTGCCAATAGTAGAATATTCAAGTCAATAGATTTTTGTTTGACTTAACATTTTAATTAGCTGATTATAAATTCATGTTTAATCCGAAATTTGGCTTTATTGTTTATGTTTATGAAACATTTCTTAAACTGCAGTAGAAATTCGATGTTCCGAGATAATTGGGACCGGGCAGACCTCGGATAATACGGTAGGCCGTGAGAAAGCAAGTGAGGTGCGAGTTCCGCATCATTTACGTTGTTATAGGTTGATTTTAAGCCATACTTACTTCAAAATCTGTTTTATTTGGCTTTAAATAATATAGTTTTAAATAAAAAAGAAGGTTTGATAATGCACTCGCACTAAAGAAATTGGATACTGTAAGCTCAGGTCATAAAAACCACAAAAATAATGCCTCTAAAGATTTTTCATGCTCGTTTTTTTTTCATTGACTATCTAACCTCCTCTTCTTTATTTAATACCATTGAGATACCCACTTTTCAATTTTCCATCTGTTTCGTCTCCAACAGTCAAAAATCACCTAAAATCACTTGCCAATTTTCTTATTGAATCACCTCTATCTAATCGTTTAATTGTTTCCTATTTTTCATTTAAAGATAAAACAGCCGCTTTCGCTTTTCACTCATAATGTCACTCTCATTCACAAATTTTAACACCGACTAAAAACAAAAGAACAAAATATATTAGAAGGGGGAAGAACAACTAGTGAGTCCTAAATACGATGCCGCAAAGAGTTGAGTGTAAACAGGCCCAAGACAGCTTCGTCAATCATTATACTACCCATCCCGCTAAAGGTCACCAAACTATTGCGTTGGGTAAGGAACGGAAATGTTTTCAGGATGTACAAGGACAACAACAGTTTTGTTTTCTTTCTGTTCAATCTAACACAAAAGTTTTTATTACAAATTCACTTATTGAGAAATCCTGTCAAGCTATGAATTCTTTATTGAAATCGGTTCAGTTAACTAACTTACATTTATTTGTTAAGTTAACAGAATTGATTTTGGCAAGTTTTTTTTTTAAATTTGCTTTGGTTAATACGTAAGCTTGGATAACGTATAGGTTCTACTGTACCTATGTAAAATCCATGTACATATTATTCTTTTTAAGGATTATTACAATGCAAATAATTGTTTAATAAAATATATTGTTAACCCCGAGTATATAACTCTAAATAAAAATCATAACCAAGCAAACTCAAAACAAATTTATTTTTATTATATTATTTGACAAACATATCTTTATTTGTCCAAGTCCAAATCTTACTTGTTCTTGGTCTTATTTTAAAATATATTTGCAATTTCTGATTTAAAGATGTGTGTTGCATTAAAATTCTGTAGTTATTTCCATTTCTGATTTTTTGTATTTTATTTTAGTAATTGAAGCTGAAAAGGGACAGCAGAAACTGTTTCAAGGAATTGAAAATTTCAACACCGCTAGTTTGAAGCATACAGAAACCCAAGAGAAGAACCCATTACCAACAAAAGAAGGTATAGTTTAATCACATCATATATCTTTACTTAATCGATCAGTATTCTTTGTGTTAGGTAACTTAATATAAATAAATATTGAGTGTATTCCATTTCTTTTATATCTAGAAATTATTTGAATACTATTTCAACCCTGGGCCTTTAGGCCATTCGCTGGCCACGTGCCATTTTTAATGTTTGGTAAATCGACACAAAAAATAACTGGAAGTACTACAAAATAAAACAATTTTATGTTAAATATACATGTAAACTTATAGAATATGTAGACAGACAATATAAAAATTATAAATTCAACTCAATTTAAATAAATTTTAAACATTTTATAATTTACGACCAAGTGATTTAACCCTGGAAGTGGCAGAAGATCATGCATAACCCTCTCTCAGGCGCAGAACGCAACATTTTCGAACATTTGCGAAAATTTGCATAATCGATAATTTAACCCACTTAGAATCATCCAATCGCAATAAAACTGGCACCATTGGAAAGGAAATGAATTAAACTTTAATTTTTGTATTTACAACTTTTTCGTAAAACGTATATTTACATACGTAATCATCGTTTTAATGTGGTATTTTAAATATGGGCCTCTGAGGCCTCTCCCTTGGTCCTCCATGAAATAATCTAACCCTTGGTCCTACTAGGGTTAAAATATGCACATCGGTCTACAGCTCTTTCCGTGCGCGAATGTACATACAATTGTACTGTTATTTCCCACTTCTTCAACGTTTAAGACCATCTACAATAATATTTCTTTGACAATTATAACGATACCATTGGATTCGTCAAGATTTTATCTTTCTGTTGGTGTCTTCCAATCAGATGTCACTATAAAATTACAATTTTTTTCAAGAATTACTGTAAACCCTTGCGATTGGACGTTTCTCAACCAATGAAACAGCCCATTTGTCAATCAATATTGTGAAGGCAATGCCTTATGTTTTGACTGATTTCTTTACACCATTTTGTAGAGTAAAGTCTGAAGTTTGTAACGGTGGGAAGTTCTCCAGAAATAACCGGTTTTTTGTCTGTCGTCTAGACAGTTGAAATGTACGTTCTGGTGAGAAAATCTAGCGCGTTTGTTCTCACGCTATTCAAATGTCCTGTTCTCTTACGCAGCTGTAGACTGGCGACTTTTCATTAGATTGATGTCATTTTGTTATTTAAATAAATATAACTCAAACACTTTTGTGAACTAAGGAAAGACAAGTATACCGTTCTTTTCTTTGATTTATCCTCTACACTTTGTTATAATAATATTTCATTTTTGGGCAAAGCATATATTAGTAAATGACGTTACAATCTAGGCCTACGTTTGTTACCAGTCGTGTACTTGGAACATAAAAACTGTTTTTTTCAAAATAAAAAAATTGAAATTGATAAATGTTTTTATACAGTTCTATTTAGAACTAAATTACGAAACTTTTTTACGCTTACGAAAAAAATACAAAAAATGTTTACTACTTGTTATGTAGGCCTAAAGTTGAACTTTTTCCTTTCTTTACTGAACATTTTTTGTTTCTTGAGCTAATAACTTTTACAATTTCAAAATAAACAAATTTTTAGTGGCATATTTGAATTGTTTCAAGTTTCTTCTACAAAAAAGCTATTGAACACTTTTGGATTGGGGTTCATTTACTATTATTGGCGAATTTTTAAAAATATGCTTGCAAAACGCTAAAAACGGGCTGGTCAATTTTAGCTTTAACCGTGCCAGTTCTAGGGTTAAAAATTCTTTGACAACTCCCTCCATTTCACTTCCGATGTGGTACGTGAAAACAGTTTCTGTTAGTCAGTAGGCATAAGTGTTTGTGAATCAATCATATTAGCCACGGATCAATTATATAATTATATTATATTGCATGTGAGTACTCACGTCTGTTGATCCTTTATGTTATTTCATGCCCGAAATTGCAATTGTTTTATTAAGAGAGAAAACAAAAAGGATCAACAGACGTGAGTACTCACATGCAATATAATATAATAAGTGTTTGTGTTCAATAAAGAAACCAGTGCAAAGCCAAGGTTTTTTATTTCCAGTAAAGGTAGTCCGGTTTATAATAACGTCCAGCACAAGTAAAAAGGACAAAGTGAGAAGGGAAGAGAATTTATAGCAGCAAATCTATAACACAATTTTACTAGGCACAAGTTGTGAATAAACTGAATGGAATAGAAGAAGAGAAAGGAAAGTCTCCACCCCGCACACATCCTCTTTCCATTATAAATAGGAGATAACTTATCTCCCTTTACTGATGAGAAGAGGTCAGTCGATGACCACCTTTTTACAAAAGGAAAGCAACTGTGAACCCCAAGTCCACCCACCCAGTCCGTACCGAAGACAGGTATCCTTTTCTCCCGTGACAAGCACTTTTTGTAATTAATAAACCAGTTTTCACATCACTTTTTCCCTTATGAAAATCACTTCCTCTTATTCTTACATTACACTATTTACAATTGTTTAATTTAATAAGTACAGAATTTAATTAATAATAAGATAAAAACTCACTGGCCAGTTAAATATTGCAAATTTTAAAATATTTTTAAAAATGAATAAAAATTTCAAAATCTTAATAGAGTACATTATTCTCTCAATATAAAACAATATATACTTGTTAATGTACATTTACCATATAGTATATATATATAAACCTTTAGGTGTAAATAAACAATATACTAGCTCGTATAGGTTGCTATGAATAACGAACATAACCAAACTACAGTTTAGTACAGAAAATCACAAAATTTAGCGGAAAATTGCAAATTGTCCTAACTTTTGACTTGTTGAAGATAAATTAGTAAAAGTATATATATACTTTTTAAGGAAAGTACCGGGGAACCGAGCCATGCTCGGTGTTTGCTTGGGTGGTTAAAACAATACCTATAAAATAAACACATGTATAATTTAAAAAACAAATATTTTTTTATTTTGAACATTCTAACACTGTTAAACATATGTAATAAAACAAAATGTAAGGAAACATAAAAAAATTATTTTACGATACTCATTGCCTATGATAAAAATGTTAAGCAATCAAAATGTCATGGCAATGTTTAAGCTGGCAATCAAACAAACTTTGAATTTAATTGTAAGATACTGTTCTAGTATTGTTCAGCACTTCTGTCCATACAATATTACGGCTACAACGTGCATTTTCTGGAGGTAGATGTACTTTCAGTCCACTTTTACGCTTGACTCGTGAACATGCAACGTAGAGCATACCAAGCATGAACACTGGAGAAAGTAGATTCACCCCCACAAACTCCAGTGTTTGGCCTTGGGATTTGTGTATCGTCATTGCAAAAGCTGCTCGCACTGGAAACTGATGACGTTGCATCGTGCATCCTAGCTGTGACTTGCTGGAGTCGAGGGTAATCCTTGGAATGTGAACTTCGCGACCTGCCATTTCGCCGGTGATGATTTTGGCTTTGATTAGATTATTGCACATCTCAGTAACTATAAGCCTAGTTCCATTACACATTCCTTCGGACACATCCAAGTTACTCAGAAGCATAATTATAGAGTTGATCTTTAATTTGAGCTTGTGCGGAGGTAGATCGGCAATATTAATTGAGTTTAGAAACTCCGTAGTGAATTGAAGCGCTCCATCTGGCTGGTCCTTCACGGTATCAAAACTTGCATAAATCTTTTCTTCCCCTGGTAGCATGTCAATTATTTTATTGTTTATATTGTCTACATCCTTGTTGAGTGGTGCAAGAATAGCTCGTTTCGCCATAGCTTCATAGTCACCCATTGAAAAACAAATCCCGTATACTTCTTCGATAAGGTTTCCATTCGAGACTACATCCTCTTGAAATTCGATTTCTCCCATTTCATTAGTCGGCAAGGTTCCATCTCCTAAATTAATTAAGAACTTTGGCCAACTTTGCAAATTCTTCTTCTTCTCTGTCGAGGCGCATGTTTTGGTCCAGTGTAAATATTGTAAAATTCAGCCATAAGTTACTTCTCTTTATTGACAGGTCGAGTATTTCACTTTTATTCGCTCTGGTCTGGACGGGCTAGCACTGTCTGAAGTCGCCTCCTAGTACCATAATCTTTCCGCCAAACGGAACATTGTTTTGTTCGATTACTCGCAACAACTGGTCCATATTTTCTAACCCATATTTAGGCAGCATTGGTGCTTCATCTAGCATAAATACATCGATTGATGATAGCTCGTTTGCCTTTTCGGATCCTGGCTTTATGGATGAGATGGATTCGAAAGTAAGTGGTACTTGGAGACCGAATGTCTTGTGAGAAGTACGTCCTTCGGGAAGATTTATTGCTGCAATGCCTGAAAATGCCATGCACTTTACTGTCCTAAGTTTACCTCGAATGAGGTGATAAAGACAAATGTACACAAAGGTTTTGCCGGTACCACCAGGTCCATCAACAAAGAAGCACTTCGCAGTATGCTGTTGGTTGTCAAGTGCAAACATGATGGCATCGACAATTTCACGTTGCTTTTCATTCATACGTAGGTACATTCGTTCTCCAAGCGAAGTTGACTCATCGGCCTCAAATAACTCTGGGTTTATAGGATTGTCGAACTGTTCGATGTCATCCATTCCAAATTGAGTAACCCAATATTTAAAATTTCGGCCTTCAGTCGCTTCGTTGTTCAACTTGTAGGCGATAATCCTGTATGCTTGATTAATTCCTTCTTCAATACAGTTAACTTTATTCCGAGCTTCGTGAATAAAGTCCTCAGCCAATTCGTACTTAAACATCTCCCATAGTCGTTTTGGGTCTTCTGGCGAGCCTAGAATCAAGATCTGTGCAAAAAGTGTACGCATTGCTCGAGGCATCTTGGAGGAAGCAGATTCTATAAGGCCTTCAATCCACTGTTGGTCGTCATAAGTGAGTCCTCTGGCCAAACATGCTTGCTTGTATGTTGCATGATGTACTCCATTCACAAAATAGGTCATTGAAGCTTGTCGCATTATGCACGTGAAATAGCAACATTCGCAGAAAATATAGCTCGGGTTGAGCGATGAGGCAAACGGTGTGGATTCAGCGTATGCAATTTGAGCATCGCAAACGCTCTTGCCACTTGCTGTCTTTTCCAATCCATCTGTAATGCTCGGGCATCTGCCAGTAATAATAGTAGTTTACTGGATCTCCTTGGCGTTCTTTCTCTTTCATCGACGCGTTGTGATGAAAGTACGCTTCAAGTGTCGAGCCCTTTTGACCAATATCAGTTAAATCTTCTTCGGGTTGAGCCATGTTGATAGGTCGGTAATGACCTTTCGAGTGGATGGCTAAGCGCTGGACGGAGTGGCTCTTCTTTTGTAATTCAAACCCAAATAGTCTCCAGCATGCTTCTGGGGGGGAGATATATCTCGTTTCGACATAGGTTTCTGCTTCATTATACATGATCTGTTTACCGTTCTCGGTAATCTTTATTCTAGCACAATCGTGTCCCTTGTAAATGTACTTATAGAGATATTTCACCGCTCGGATGCTACCGACATATTCAACATTTATATGGCAGTTGTACTTCTTTAACATATATCCATTGTAGGGAGCGACATGGCGGTTATCTCTAGTCACTCTGCACCCTTGAGTGTCTTTGCGGTATACAGCTTGATCGTGCGAAAATTCCTCATTGTGTGGGTCCAATGTTGGGATGTATCGGCGTCGGTACTTGGGTTTTTTATTGTCCACGAGAGACGTAAACTCCTGGTGTTCCATCGGATAGCCAAAGCGACATTTATATCGTCCATTTTTTACGACCATGCATGGTGCCTTGTTGTTGTGTTCACCGCAAGGATTATGGGTCATCCATTTTAGAACTAATTGTCGGAGTTCTTCATCGTTTTCGGGAATTTCTGCACATATGATGTCGTCGATCTCCTCGGCACTTTGTATTTTATCGTCCCTTGCCATAATTATTAGTAAATGCATGTGCGGCAAACCACGCTTCTGAAACTCGATCGTATAGACATACGCAGTTGCCCTTCCAAGTATTTGCTTCTTCATAATGTCGTCAACAATATGTCCAAATTTTAGCTTGGCAATTCGTGCAACGAGGTCTGGACGGTCTTGTGCCAACTGCTGAACAATGTTTCCATTGCCTAATTCAATTTGCGCTGCTTGTCGGAGTTCTGGCCATTCTGGATTACATGTCACTGTTATGAAGTAGTCAGGTGATCCGTGCCTTCGCACAGTAGCCATTGCATCTTCGAAGTGCTCTGTGTAAAAACGCGTAGATCCAGGAAATGAAGACGGAAGAATTACCTTTGCGCCAATAGTTGCATCCTGTTTAGCAGCCAAGTCATTGAGCATGCGAGACACCCCGGCATAAGATTCAGCCATGAGCTTCTTCTGGTTGTTTTTTATAAATAGGATTCTGTCACGCTCCACGCGTATGTAGGTGTCGACGACATACTGCTGAAAAAGACGGCCGCCAAAATGAAGTGCGTTAAAGGTCACGAGCCGTAAGTCTAGGTCAGTTCCTGCACAATCCACTGGAAGAGGCTTTGCATGATTTGGACGAAAAGCTAGACGGTGTTGAGCAAATTCTAATCGAGTCATACTCAGTCGGCTTGGATACGGCCTCTGCAGCAGTTGTCTAACAGACCATCCAAAATTCCCTGGTGGATAAAAAAGTGGGTAACTAAACGGCTATATGCGGCTGTCAGTGTTTTTAAGCGTGATAATATCCTTTCCTCTTTCTCTCACTACCATTTCGTTTTCTGGAAAGCTTTGGTCAGCATTTAGTGTGATGACAGCTGCTACCTCGTTAAACGTTGATGAGTTGAAACGTCTTGGGTCGTCACCTTCACGGGCTGTAATCAACATGTGCACTTTTGGAGGTACAATTCCGGAAGCAATTGACAGTTGGTTAGCTTCGTCGACTACTTCCCGCATCATCATAAATCCTCGTACAAACGGGTTCTGGTCACGCATAATTTTTTCCAAAAGTTTAAGAAGATCCTGGTTTATTCCACCACTGATCGGATGGTTTGTTCGTTCTGCTACCGCTTCGTTTGCATCTAGAAAATACATTTGTCCATAGCGGGGCTGTTCGGTATTTCCGGCCGCATCTAGTGCAGGTTGGGCCGCAACATTCATCTTGTGGTATATAAGTCCGCAAGCCGTAAAGCTGTAGATTCCGCGATTGTTAAATGTTCTGTCATCAGCTACATTAAATGATGACAGAGCGAAACACGCATCAATATTACGGATTCTAGAGTAAAATTCTGAAGAAAGGGGATGTTGCCGAACAAACAGCAGTGCCAGTTCGTTTGGGAAGGTTGTTGGTGTTTGTAATATTCGACCATGCAAACAGCAGTCATCGAATGAGTTGATGTTGGTTTGGTTTGTTACACGTTCTTCTGGGAAATGTAAGGCGCCATCATGAATACACTTAACGTTGAATGGCCCAAGACTTGAGTATACGACATCTGCTGTTGTTGCAGTCTTGTAGGTTGGGAGATGGTTGGCTGCAGAAACTCGTCGAATTCGTGCATGACGACGGCGATCTTCTTCTCGGCGCCTGTTTTGTTGTTCTTCTATTTCATTATTACGGCGATTAAGAACTCGGAAGCGTTCTTGTTCGAGTCGACGATTCCTCTCTTCTTCACTTTCGTTCATCCGTCTGCATGAAGCTCGTAGAAGTTCTCCACCCAGACGACGATCCCTTTCTTCTTCTGTTTCGTTTATCCGTCTGCATGAAGATCGGAGACGTTCTTCTTCAAGACGATGATCCCTTTCTTCTTCAGTTTCGTTGATCCGTCTGCATGAAGATCGGAGACGTTCTTCTTCAAGACGATGATCCCTTTGTTCTTCAGTTTCGTTGATCCGTCTGCATGAAGATCGGAAACGTTCTTCTTCAAGACGATGATCCCTTTCTTCTTCAGTTTCGTTGATCCGTCTGCATGAAGCTCGGACACGTTGTTCTTCAATATGACAATTCATTTCTTCTTCACTTACGTTCGAAATACGTTCTATGCATTGTAATTTTGCTATTCGAGTTGGCCGCGATACTGCTGGTGTTACAGAAACAGACAGTTCAGCAACTGGTGGTTCAGTATTTGAAGGTTCTGATTCCGGAATGAGCTGAGTTTGTGTAGTACGTTCATCGTGGTGACATGTAAATTGGTTTGACCGTTTACGTTTAGGTGGTCTTCCTCCAGGCATAGTGAATTAAATAATGTAATAAATTTGTTTGAATAAAAATAAAGCTCCACACATAACTGACACAGAAAATAATATATTCAAAACAAAATAAATATCCTATACTCTAATAAAATAAAATAAAATAAAAATACATAAACAGAAGTAGTTCTCCACAAAAACCTATATTAAAGGTTATAAATTAACACAAAATAGCTAATAATGGAAAAATATTATAGGAAACAGATGATCTTTGCAGACTTGGGATTAACGATTAAAAAAACTAACGATTAAAATTAATCGTTAAAAATATGGGTAACTTTTAACTTAATAACTGATTAACTTTTAACTCTTAATCGTTAAAATATTGGTTAACGATTAAAACTAACGTCAGTTAATTTGGCGGATGCCCGGAAAGATTTGTCACAATGGAAATGCTGGCCGGGTGGGTGGGCCTGACGCGACAACATTCAATATTCCTTAGTTTGGGTTATTTATTGCTTATTGGCAGGCCGGAAGGGGTGGGGTGTCTAAAGAAAGATAGAACTAGCTATTAGCCCAGACACCTTATACCTGTATAAAGTACCTGGGCTATTAGCTAACGGTAACGTAAACAAACAAAACAACGCCGTCAACACACCCATCAGTGTCATTCAATTAGCCCTTGGGTATACGCATGCCATTATTACAGTTGGATAGTTTTGTTAATTTTGTAAAGTTGTTTAATTGTTTTGCCCTGTTATAGTGATTGGCAGTTTAGATTTTATTTAGTGAGTTAGTGATTGTTAATAGTGAGTTAGGTCTAGTGTAGCAGTATTTTAATGTTTTACTTCTAATTTTATTATGTCTTTATTGTGGCCAGTCATTTCAAACTTTTATGAACAAAAATAACAAGGGAGGGAAATAGTTTAACATTTAATTTAAATGCCTATTTTGTTTACCAAATTTTAAAACAATCGAGGCAATTTCTGCCTCCAATTTAACGACCCACTTAAAGGTAAGTTGTGTTTTAGCCGTTTTAGGTTGTTGCCTATCCAATTTGTGCCGTCTATTATTGAGATTTGCGTTTTATTATAGGGCGTTCTTTGCGTTCAAGGACGTTTACATATATTACAGGGCGTTTGCAAGCATATTTTCAAAAATTCGCCAAATATAGTAATTATATACCAATTCGAAATTGGTCCGTAGCTTTTTAGTAGAGAAAGGTTCAAAGAATTTATATGTGTCAGTAAAAAAGTGATAGATGTAAATTTTACAAAGTTATTAGATCAAGAAACAAAAAATGTTCAGTAATGAAAGGAAAAAGTTCAACTTTAGACCTACATAAAAAGTAGTAAACATTTTTGTATTTTTTTTTTTTCAAAACGTACAAAAGTTTTGTAATTTAGTTCTAAAAAGAACTAAATATTCAATCACTATATTTATCAATTTCAAATTTCTTGTAGAATGTAGATAAATCAAAGAATTGAATTATTGAATAATTGTAAAATTTTATTTTCTAAAAGAATTCATTTAGTGGTCCTTGAATCACAAAATGATATCAAACGAATAAAAAACTCGGATAGGTTCTGAAAAATTGCTTCGAATAACAAAACCGCCAATAACGAAAACCAAATCTTATGGGAAAAGGAAGGTTATGTTCCTGGCATATAGAACATTTTAAAACATTATGTATTAATGCCTATAAATCCTATAATTAATTTATACATAAGATACAGGCAGTCCTTGTTATCGCGGTCCCACTTTACGTGATTTCGCTTTTATGAGGTAAAAAAGTCATTAAACGGTTAAGTATTTAAGCTGAGTTGTTTGGAGTGTAGGCTACAGTTGATAATTTCATAAGTTACGGGAGCGTTGTTTTGTTTGTCATCTCACTCTCCCCTCAAGGCCAGGGAGATGACCTCAAGGCTCTCATAATTCATAATGGTACCGTCGGTACCTCTACCCCCCCCCACCCCTACTTGCTCTGTCATTGTTTGAGTTTGTCTATTTTTAATTTTTAGAACTTAGTCAAGTCAAAGCATCAAGCAGTCTTTCGCTGTCAGTACCAGTAGCGAAAATATTCTAATCTAAAACGTAGTAAAACTTAATTTCTTTCAAAATATTTTACTGTAATTTCAATTCATTCTCCCTACAACTGTCCATGTTAATGTTTTTCTCCGCCAAGCTATTTCGGTGTCTGTGCAAGAATGTTTTTAAAAATTTGAAAAATATAGTAATTATAAACCAATCTAAAAGTGTTCCATAGCTTTTTGTAGAGAAAGGTTCAAAGAAGTCATATATGGCAGTAAAATAACGATTGATGCAAAATTTACAAAGTTATTAGCTCAAGAAACTCAAATTTTAACATTTTTTGTAATTTTTTCATAAATGTAAAAAGTTTCGTAATTTAGTTATAAATAGAACTGTATAAAAATATATAGGCCTATCAATTTCAAATTTCTTATTTTGAAAATATCAGTTTTTATGTTCCTACCACAAGACTGCTAACAAAAGTAGACCTAGTTTGAATAGTAATTTAAATTTAGGAATGTATCCTTTTCAAAAATGAAATATTATTATGAGAAAGTGTAGAGAATAAATCAAAGAATTGAACCGTATACTTGTATTTCACTAAAGTATTTGAGTTAGCTTTATTTGAATCAGAAAATGAGATCAATCAAATGAAACGTCACGTGTGCGTATTGATAAACCTTATGTCGTGCCGTATTTGAACTTTTAACTTTAATCAGTTAATTTTTTTTAACTTTAACTTTAATCAGTTAATTTTTTCAGACATTAACTTTAACTTTAATCAGTTATTTTTTTCTGGTTTTAACTTTAACTTTAATCAGTTAAATATTTTGGTTAACTTTCCCAAGTCTGGATCTTTGTCTTATGTATCCTATTGATTTCCCGGGTTGTTAAAAATCTCCATCAGTATAGGTAGGTTTAGATAAAGTCTGTTGTATTGTATTTATTTTAACTACAAAATAAAAATATATTTAGATACCGTACATTATAATGAATACGAAATTTTAACAAATAGGCCTTAAATTTTATAATCCTACAAATAAATTATATTGTACACATTTACCGAGTTAAAAATCTCCATCAGTATAGGTAGGTTTAGATAAAGTCTGTTGTTGTTAAATTGTTAAATCACGAGTAGGCCCCCAGTGAAAAATCACAGACAGAATAATTGGATACACATCAGAAATACATCATGTACAAAAAATACTATTTAAAAACAACAGACTTTATTTATGCCTACATAACTATTGCTGCTGGTAATTTTTAACTCAGTAAATGTGTACAACTATAAGGATTATAAATAAAACTGTAGGCCTATTTGTAAAAAAATGTACTATTTACTACTACGCTGGGTTTTGTAGTATTACAGATGAGTGGTGAAATCAGCTGTTATATTATACAATGTATAAATAAATAAACTTAATTAACTGAACTAAATCAAAATATTAAAATCAGGTAAGTACTGTTTTGTAGGCCTACTCATAACTCGCGAAATATTAGCACGGGTCAGCTGATTTCAAGCTTAAAACAATTCTAACCTTTAAGACAAATTATTTATGTTTAATACTTACAAAATAAATTTAAACGAGCAAATTAAATGGAAACATTTATAGGAGACAGCTGATGGAAATATTATAGGAAACAGCTGATGTTTGTCATATGTATCCTATTGATTTTAAATTACATAACCCCAATGTTAAAAATTTTCAATTTTCAAATGAGTTTTTCAGAAAAATACGAGTTTTCCTGAGGTAGTGGTTTTCACCAATCGATTTTTTAGTCCCAAAAGCCTCTAATCCCAAACTTCCAGCAAAATCCTTCCGCTGGATCTCGAGATTGCTCGTACAAACACACAAACACACAAACAAACCAACAAACAAACAAACAGACATTGCTCGTATTAGAGTATAGGATAAAATTTTCTACAATTTCCTTTGAGTTGACTTTTTGTAAAAAGAAAGAGTGAGGAGTTAAAAAGTCAAAATCGATGAAAAACATGAGGTGATAATAAATTTTCCGAAATTTTTTGATTTTTGGTAGCAAATATCTCGAAAACTATAACAGATATCAAAAAAATTAATAGGAACATTATCGAAGGAAATATTGTCAGCTTTAGTTTTTAATTGAACAACTCACCGTTTTCAGATATAAGCGAAAACCCAAAAAAGAGGGCCTTTCCACCCCTCCCCGCCTGGAGCAGCAGGGGTAAGGACGGAGACTTTTAGTATGTTTACCTCCTAAGTACCTCCAACAAATTTCACTTTCTCTATGTCGTCTACACCCCCCCTTTGTTGACTGGACTATGTAACTTGCTACCTATATTTGGAAAATTAAAAACCACACCATAGCCTGCCATTTTGGTGGCATTGCATTGGCCACTTCTAGGGTTAAACATTTTTTAAATGTATTATTCATAATATATTATTCCAGAACTTCCCTCCAATACTTTTTCCAAGAAGAAGATTTTCTTTGCAAAAACTACAATTGAGTACGGTATCGCCTACAATCCATTGCGGCAACAGTCTGTTACACTCCATACAGAAACCATATAGTCTGATCGTGTGTTTTGGGAATTTGCATTCTAATACAGTATTTAGTAAAGATATAAGGAGTAAATAAACAAAGGTGACATATATTGAATTTCAAGCATTGCTAATGGGAAATGTTGCATTCATTTTTTTCATTGAATGCCTACATAATTGTGTTTCATAAATTTAAAAGTTGGTGTTTGGGAATATAAATGTTTTGATCTGTGTGCGAACATAATAATCTAAAAAAACACATTCTTTTTTCTCTAACCCTGGGTCTTGATTTTCTCTCCACAACATTAAGACTAAGGCCACATAGGAGGAGACAAGCTAAGGTACCTGGAGAAGACTTATGAGTTTACCTAGTCATTTGGAGCCTGGGTACAAGTGGCCACATAACCCATGGGTCACCTAGTAACTACAGTTTGTTCCGTAGCTGTACAATGCAGTTGTCACCCTGTCACGAGATGAAAGAACAGACGAGTTCGTTTCGTGACTAGCCGGCTGAGTCACTATGTAACCATGTGGTAGGGTGACCGTTCTCGAATGTTCTAGACATTTCATTGTCTTGGGTGACTCAACAAGCGACTCGCTTTGTCACTAGTTGCCTAGATTGTCACCTTTGGTGTGGCCTTAGCCTTACTGTGCTATGATTCTGAGATAAAAATTATATTTAGAGGAGACGCAGCAGAACCTTGATTAGAAAGCAATGTTGTATTCTATTTTTGTTTGTTTAAATATAAGCTGTTAATATTAGCGTTGTTTTTTGTTTCAGTTATTGCTTTGGAGAAGAAAGCATAAAGTTGTATACAAATTTTGATGAAGAGTCTCAGCCAACTAGAGTTTCCCTGATCCTTGCTCAAACCAGGGGATCGACTCTCATTTTTATATTATTGTACTAGATTTGTAATAATTTTGTACTTTAGTCATTGAGAATTTCTAATTTCATTATTTGAAATAAATACAGATGGAAATTAATTAATCCGCCCCTAGATAAAATTTGGTGATATTTTAGATTTAAAAAAAATTTATATTGTAAGTTGTTCCATGTTGAAACGCAACACTTTTAATAATTTTAAAATATTTTCTTAAGCTGATTTATAAAAGGCAGTGTTCAAACGTAAAGTTGGCTAGATGCGTAAAATATTCCTTAATTTACCTAATATTAAATGACCAAAAGTATCTTAATTTTATAAAATATAAGTAATATTATTATATTAATAAGTTTTGTGAAATCTAATTATATAATATATAGGAAAGATAAATTGTATTTATCGTGTTTTAATTTTTATTTTGATGTAAAAGTTGCGTTATAGTTTATATAAAATATTTCCTTTGTGCATTTATAATTGATTTGATATGGTCCTGAACCCAGCATTCCACGAAGTCTGAACGCAAAGATTGTATTATTTATTGTGTTATTGTTTAGAACTAGTCCCTCTGTACTGTGAAGTCAAAGTCAGCCATAACAATTCATTTTTTGCTTATTGCTTTGTCAGCATAAATAAGAGTTACATTGACACTTGTTTGTTTTATTTACAACCCTTGAACATATCCAAGACTTAAATAAATGGGTTGCCAGATTTTGCAGCACACATCATCCAACCTACTCCGACCCTTGTCCGTAAAACAATCCAATTGAGGTTTTACACCTTTCTAAAAAGTGCAGTGCAGTAAAGTAAATTGAACTATAAAAAGTTTAAATTTTAACAGCAAAAAAATTGTGTACGGTTTCTTGCTTTTTTTAATTGAAGGAAAGCCTCAACACGTTTTCCTGCGATCTCTCTAGTGTTATGATATCGGATGTGGAAGCACCATTTTCCTTAGCCAACGAGATTGCAGTGGTGAAAGCTCTTAGTGCCGTAAAAGCCTGGAACACACACGTCGTTTTCGTCCGCCACGGGTTAATTGCCATTGCCGTCATATCAATAGTAGTGCGAAGGAGTTATGAGTCTATGTCAGCTGTTGTCAGGATCATCCACAAGACGACACACTACTCTTGAAAAACGGCTCAATTTTGTTCTTTTTCTTTATTATGTCTTGTATTGTTGGACAGCCAATGTTGTACAGATCGGCCAAAATTTCTGTGCGCGCGACCAGACCTGGTCGGTTCCAGGCGAGGGGGTTGGCGGGGGTACTTTTGTGAAAACATCCGTGTCTTGCTACTACAGCGCAGCGAGGTAGAAACAATGGAGTGCTCACCAAATGAGCAGAAAACGGTGGACGCATTGTCATTTACACGCTCCTGGTCCTCTTACGAATAATAAAACTACAATTAAATTTATATATTTCTTTTCTGCATGAATTGCTGCATCCAACGGTATAAATAAATTTTAGTTTAAAATTATGCGTTATTTTTAATAATGAAAAAGATTAGAAAGTTGTAACAGCATGACATGAAAAAGTCAGTAAGCGCTGAAATATTTTATTTTTGAGGTTGAAACAAACTTCCAGCGAGAAAGTTGTAGCTAATTTGTTGATCTTCAAAATTTATTCGAAAACATTTTCGATAGAACTTCTAGTTTATTCAATAATCCGATGTAAACTACCGCTATGTTCAGTTCTACTCGCCCCGCCACGGCTATGTTTTTAGTGCCGCTAGTAGCAAACCGTCCACGCGCACAGAAGTTTTGGCCGACCTGTACATCTTAGCTAAATTAGATAACTTGTCACCTTTTTGCAAACGTTTTAAAATTTCATACTTTTTATCCAAAGTTAAAAGTGATGCGTTTACGTTTTTCCCGAGCAAACGACGGCACAATGGCTGTTTATGTTGTTACAGTAAAAACCGATACTCTGACTAGCATACATGCAGGGATTTGAAAAGTTGAATGACCTGCAGTCGCTCTCTGCAGGACGTGCCGGTGTAGCGCACTGTACTGCATATCGTTCTGTACATTTTGTTTTTTTTTTACACGACCTTATAACCCGCCTGGTTCCTCCAACGAAACGTAAAACACGATAAATGTACCCAGTTCAAATCCAAGTGGGAAATTTACCATGGGGGCAGCTTCTGATACGTGGATAACAACCGGGATGAAAACTCGCGAGGTGAAGCAAAGCCGTCTATAATCCGAGGCCGCAAGGTCGAACGAAGTAGCACGTGAGCCGGTACTGGAGGCTGAGGTGCAAACAAATTCTACTGATACATTTCGTACACACAGACAGGATCAGTGCCTCTATGAGTAGACCAATATCCTAAATAGTTGGTTGAAACCCGAAAACTTATTAACTTAATTTTGGAAATTCGCTCAACTCATGTCAGTGATTCAGCTGTGTGATCCAATTATTTAATAGAATGAAATAGTTTTAAGTTACAGGATGTATTTTATGTGCAATAATAATTAAAAAGTAATTTGAAAACAAATGCTTTTATCTTAATATAATTACTCTATTCAAGAAGAGCTTCTACAAGTTTAAGTTTATTATTTATTTTACAATAAAAATAAAAAATTAGAAACAGAAATCTACTTAAACGTTCTGTAATATTAATGGGCAATCATATGAAACAATATTTTGGATTGTCATTTTACAGAAAAAGAAGTGTTTTCTTGTCATAGGCACTGTAGGTTGATTCGATTTATTTATTGTTGAAGCTAAAATCAGTTTTGTATTTCGGTTGGAAAAGAACCTTTTTGGAAATACTTTTCTGTGTTTAGAAAAACTATTTGTTATTAATTCTATTGGGAAAAAATCAATCTTAGTGGTGGTGGCAAGACACTCTCATTGAACATCTCTTTCTCCCGATAAGTTTGCCTTTAAAGCTTGGTATAAAATTTATATTTAGTGTGTATTACTTTCTAAAAATATTTTAGATTGCATGGTAGATGTAGAGGAGTAAGAGATTAAGATGAGTGAACAGCATCAACAAAGATGAGTGTAAGAATATGGAAATGAAAACTAAGACAATGGAAGGTAGTGCTGTAGAGAGGTTGTGGTTGTTCATGTTAGGAACACCGTAGCTTATGCACCTTTACTTTAGTACTGCATGTATTAGTATACAATAACAATTACTGTACTGTGAGACAATAAGGTCATAATTATTAATGTTTAGAGCTCTTACCTGTTTGTTAATGAATCGAATTGCTGTAAATTACAATGGAAATTTGTATTACAGTAAGTAAACAAATTTATTAAAATATAATTAATTAAATTACAAGTGAAAAAAACATAGACCAAGACCGGGAGTTGAACCCGGGACCTTTACGTTTCCGTCGTAATGCTCTGCCAACTGAGCTACCCTGATATCTCCAGATATTGGCCGATGACATCCCACTTGTAACGGTTTTATTGCAGTTATTGAATTAACAGATGGAATACCTCGTGTATACGACATTGAAAACAATCTCAATTCTTATTTTGCAGCTTACAGTGGTGTTATTATTAATAGCGTACAAGTGAGATGACATTGAGATTTCAGAAAAAAATAGTCAAACGAAAGTGCTTAACGGGCCTATAGACGTTAGCACTTCAAAACAATCCTCTCGTTTTCACCTCAGAAGTCATCAAAACGATTTTTTGAGAAGTAATGTTTTCAACATTCCCGGAATCCCCTTTCAACTGACCTCCCGGAATGTGTCCCCTTAAAATAAAAAACTGCAGATGTCGAAAGTGTTAAACCTTCAACGAGGATTGAGGACGTTAGGCGTGACAGAAATAAAGACCAAGGAAGCAGTTGTTACTTTTTTGACAGTCTCTGTGCACATGATTTCAGTACATCAATTTACAGAATTTGATACTAAGCCTTGTTTAATTTTTCCAGATTGACATGGAAGAGATGTCAATCAATTTTAATACACTTTCTTTATAATTATTTACAGTGTGTTTACATTTTTGTGTATTTTGAAAATAGTGATGTCCCACCTTTGAAGTTATCTAATAACTTTTTATTCGGTGAAACAATGCACTTTGTGAAAATGTGTATTTGGTATTGTACTAGTGTACATAAATAACATTGTTGTTTTAATAATTGTGGTTTTTTCATTTCTAATTACATTTTTGATTTAAATATAAACAAAACATTATTTTATTTTTGTTATTTTAAATAACTGAACTTTAGTTTAAATAAATAATTCAATAAGATAAAAAAAATTTAACTCAAACTAATCTAAATCGCAATAAAGGTACATTTTGATTTAGGTTTCAAGAGAAGTTTAGGTTGTCTTTATAAAGCTATTATATTAATAATGCACAGTAAAAATATTTTTAGTAGTTAAATTTAGAAGGTCAATGTTAAGGTTGAGGAAAACCTTGAATTTCTGATTAAGCGGGACAATATTTGAATAATTAATCTACAGACGTTTATCAGAAGTTCATTGACCTTAGTAGCCTCTTCCTAGTTTTAAGTGATAATGATTAATTGTTATAAAAGTTACATGTTCAGTCAATGTGTTGAGTTTTTCAACATTAGTAAAGTGTGACTTTTGTTTAGTTTTTAATTGATACAATTTGCTTAGTACTCCCTTTATCATTTCTAGTACATAAATAGAGCATGGGCACCCATATATTTTCTGGGGGGGGGCTAGATCGGGGAATGGAGCTTAACACGTTCACTGCTAAGGACGCACATGTGAGCTTGACACTGAACACTATGAGAAGCGGCCGACGTCAACCTCCGTATGGGAGTATTTTCAATACACAATGCATTGCGTGCTTCGCACGCCAATTTTAAGCCTATGTGCGTCCGCTTTAAAATTTTAGTAATTATTACGTAGAAAAGTTCAAAAATAAAAAATAAAGTAATTTCTACTCATTTAGATTATAAATATAAAAAATAAAAGGTCAGCTCCTAGCATAGGAAATACAAAATTTGCGTAGCAGTGAACGTGTTAAGGTACTCCCCTCCTTCGGCAAAAGGAGTCCAGGGATATTTTTGACCTCCCCCAGAAAACTTTTAAAATTTTGGAAACCAATTTGGCTGTTCAGGTGAAATATTAACCCACACAGCATTGAGCCTGTACCTTTGCACCGTCAGTGAATACACAAAGACCTCTACCACTCCTAGAGGCCGCACCAAGTAGTGACCCAGCAGCTCATGCTTGAACTCTTGTAAAAAATAAAATAAGTATATGTAAAATCAAACGGCACATAACATTCAAAACATATTTTAGTGCTAATCTCTTTAAAGAAAAATACCTGACTATAATTAATAATATACATATTTTACTTTCCCTGGGAGCTAGGAGGAGGCCATGGCCCCCCTCTGCCCATAGGTATGGGCGCCCATGAAACAGAGTTTATTAAAATTAGTTAAAGTGTACTTATAGGTTAAAAAACTCTGTAAGCCTTAAATGAGCGCTTATTTTAACCCCCCAGGTAGGTACATTTTTTTATAAAAATAAAAGAGTTCTGTCAATCCTGCCGCCCTGTTTAGCACCTTCCTAGAGTTTTATTTGCTTGACTTTAGCTGTCTTCAGACTTCGTAATACCCATTTCTGGCATTTAAAAGGGTATTCGGTATTCAGATCTGATTTTATTACAGGAAACAGATCAAGAAGTGGTGGAGTCTTAGTAGCTCACCACTATGTAGATAGCATTCATGTAAACCTGGCAACTTTGCAAGCAGTTGCAATTTTACCTGTTTGTTCCTTCTACTTGCCACCTAGCTACACAGTCCAAAACAATGACTTGATAGATCTAATCGCACAGTTCCACCACTGATTCCATTAGTGGGTATTTTCAATGTTTACCACTATTCATGGGAATCTGCAAGCTGTAATCTTGGAGTCTTGTCTTGACCATGCAGCTATCAAGAGATAGATTTTAAAGAAAGCCTTGTGGGATGATTTTACCAATGCCTTTGTATCACCACATATTGTTCCGGATAACTCAATAAATAATTTGACAGGTTTACTTCTTTTAGCGGTGAAAATATGTTCCTAAAACAACTACTCGGCCTCTAATTCCTTGGTGGAATGACTATTGAAAAGAGGTTCTGCTAAAAAAACTTCACTCTAAACACCTGCCATCAACAAAAATAATTTTTGAGTGTAGATAATTTGTTTGTTGATGTTTTATGTAATGCTGAGTAAAATTTAAACAAAATAGTTTTTAAATGTTCAAAGAAATTTTATTTAGTGTTCAAACAGATTTATACTATTGGAAGTATTTTTGGGTGGGGCAAAAACATTATCTTTGACTAAAAAAAAAATAAGATTTTGTATACACCACCAGTCCTTGATGTAAGTAAAGTAAACGGCCGTGTAAGGGCCAGGATTAAAAATAAAAAATATGAAATAAAACATAATTCAAACGTATTAAACGAAGTTAAACTGGTTGAATAACTGCAAATCTTTGCAAAAATGCTGCCCTCTGGAATCTCTTCGGCTTAAACCTTGCTGACCATAATAAAAAATGGTCATATGGACGCCTTCGTAAAAGTGTTTTGTTACTTTAAGAATTTTCTGACACTGCTAATTTCAGTGGATACTAGAGGTGAAAGTTTAAACTTGTAAGTTAAGTTCACCTTAGTCTCAAGAGCATTTAAGTAGACCGACAACAAGGCTGTTGCAAATTAATAGGACATATTTCATAGATACTCAAACCCACTCATAGGTACTCGCAAAGCAGCGAGTGGAACAAAGCAGCGCGTGGGTTGGAGGCGTAGGTGCAAACAAATTCTACTAATATATTCAGTACACACAAGCTACTATTCAGCACCTTTGTGAGTAGACCATGCAATTTCCCAAATTGTTGGTTGAAACCCTAAAACATATACATTTAATTTTGGGAAATACGCTAAACTTGCGTCAGCAGTTCGGCTTGATCGAATTATTTTCTCAAGGTGTAAAAAGGTTTACAACAATTCACAAGCGTGTTTCTAATTAATACTATATGCTCAGCAAAGATGTCATAGTAAAGTAATAAAACTCAAACACGAATATTTAATTTAAATTGAACAAATTAAATTTAAAACAATTTTACTACAGTATATACTAGTGTAACAATCAGAAAATTTTTCTAAACAAGTATCATGACATTTAAAAAAAACGTAGTGTTCATAATAAATGGTTACCTGATAATCTAACATTTTTTACATTTACACCAAAATATAAATAGTAGGTACTCTACTTTTTATGGCTTAATTTTCAAATTTTTCATCAAACTCCAACTACCTGGGATTTATTTCATATCCCCTCTGACTCTGGTCTGGCCCCCGTGGAAAAAGAGATGCTGAATTATTATTGTTCTCTTAGACTACAAAAATGTCTAAGGACCAATGGCCCAGATTGCCTGTAATTTGTACTAGAAAACAATGTTTTAAAGTAAATATAGTTTTTTTAAAATTTTACAAAGGCTTTTTAAAATAAAAACTAACTTATTTATTTTTAATATCCTTAGACAGACAAACATAAAAAAAATGCAATGCAGGTTTTCTAAGTAACCTTCGATTAAGGTTATTTATCACTAACCAGAGAAAATAGGTTCATAAGCACAAAATTTATATAAAAGCACTGTAAGAAGGTAACCGTAATTAGCCCTAGTGTTCCTAAAACTTTACAGACAACTTAATTAATATAACAACTATCATTAAATCAATTAAAGGTTCAAAATACTACAGGAAAAATAATTGGTGTTAACACACAACACACTTCAGATAAATTATATAGATTATTTATAGTGAATAGTGTATCAATAACAACTTAAATGTCCGTTGTTCAAGGTCTTTTCTAGATTGTAGTGTGTGTTAAGTCTTGATGTTGACAACTAACTCTTCAGACTTCAGACAAGTGCTAACTCGAACCCGGAAAAGTCATAACTTCAGCTCTCAGCTCTTATCCATCACCAAAGGTATGTTGTGTTATTTACATCCTAGCTAAATTCAACAAAATATACATTATATTACTATTTTTATAGTATTTTTGTAAAGCTCAGATGTATTTAACTAATATACAAATTAATACAATAAAGAAATGCAAACTTTTACAAGGCTTTCGCGAGACCTGCTGCTGTGTATCCTAGGCTACTTGCATTTTGCTTTACTACACCGGTTTTATACTAGCGGTTCAAAAAACATTGATTTATAACTATAAAAAGATCTAAATATAACAGCAATTACATATTGTACAATTTTACAATAGCGATGTTTAACAAAGCTAGTTAATATATAATTTAAACAATAATTATTATTGTAGAATTTTACAATAGTGGTAACGGTAAACAAAGCTAGTTAATAATTTATAATTTAAACAATAAAAATTATAATACAATTTTAACAAAACTAGTTAATATTATATAATTTAAACAATACTGACTGTTGTAGAATTTTAACAAAGCTGGTTAATAAATTCAAACAATAATTATTATTGTAGAATTTAATAATAGTGGTAAAGGTATTAACAAAGCTAATTAATAATTTATAATTTAAACAATAATAATTATTGTACAATTTTAACAAAGCTAGTTAATATTATATAATTTAAACAATTCTGACTGTTGTAGAATTTTAACAAAGCTAGTAATTATATAATTTAAACAATACTAACTAATGTAGAATTTTAACAAAGCTAGTTAATATATATATAATTTAAACACTACTATTGTAGAATTTTAACAAAGTTAGTTAATATATAATTTAAACAGTACTAACTATTGTAGAATTTTAACAAAGCTAGTTAATATATAATTTAAACAGTACTAACTATTGTAGAATTTTAACAAAGCTAGATAATATACAATTTAAACAATACTAACTATTGTAGAATTTTAACAAAGGTGATTAATAAATAATTTAAACAATACTAACTATTGTTGAATTTTAACAAAGCTAGTTAATATATAATTTAAACACTACTATTGTAGAATTTTAACAAATTTAGTTAATATATAATTTAAACAGTACTAACTATTGTAGAATTTTAGCAAAGCTAGTTAATATATAATTTAAACAGTACTATTGTAGAATTTTAACAAAGCTAGATAATATGCAATTTAAACAATACTAACTATTGAAGAATTTTAACAAAGATGATTAATAAATAATTTAAACAATACTAACTATTGTTGAATTTTATCAAAGCTAGTTAATATTTAATCTAAACAATAATTATTATTGTAGAATTTTACAATAGTGGTATTAACAAAGCTAGTTAATAAATACCACCAGTACACCTTTTAGTTTGTGAGAGAAGGGAGGTTTACGAGGAACATAAGTTAAATGAAACTAAGCCAAAAACCACAATAAGTAGGGAAGCTAGGGAGAGGCTTATTGAGAGGTGGCAGGAGGAATGGGACAATTATAACAACGGAAGATGGACCCATAGAATTTTAAAGGATCCAGGACTGTGGATGAACAGGAAATATGGCGAGGTAAATTTCTACTTGACACAAGCGTTTACTGGACATGGTTGCTTTAAACATTATTTATGGAGATTTAAGAAAATTGATAGCAGCATTTGTGACAGCTGTGGACAGGAAGATGATGTGGAACATACTCTGTTCAAATGTAAAGATGGGAAAAAACTAAAAGAAGAGCTACAAAGCAAGATAAAAGAAGAAATTCTTCCGGAAAATCTAATAACGCTGATGCTAAGAAGCAAAGAAAAGTGGGATAGTATTGCAAACTACATCGTAACGGTGATGAAGCGGAAGGAAGAAGAACTGAGAAATAAGTAAGAAGATGCCTGAACAGTAGGACAGTCGTACGACTGAAAGGTGCCCGGTTGTTCAGGAAGTTATGCTAATAGTGATACCCTGTCCAACAACAAGGGCTGGAGAAAGAGGTGAGATTTTAGTGGGTCGGCACAGGGCCATCCCCACATAACCCTGTTGTGCGGTACCAACAGGGCATGTGCCTGCACATTTTTTAACACCTCGCGCAAAAAAAAAAAAAAAAAAAAAAAAAAAAAAAAAAAAAAAAAAAAAAAAGCTAGTTAATATATAATTTAAACACTACTAACTATTGTAGAATTTTAACAAAGCTAGTTAGTATATAATTTAAACACTACTATTGTAGAATTTTAACAAAGTTAGTTAATATATAATTTAAACAGTACTAACTATTGTAGAATTTTAACAAAGCTAGTTAATATATAATTTAAACAGTACTAACTATTGTAGAATTTTAAAAAAGCTAGATAATATACAATTTAAACAATACTAACTACTGTAGAATTTTAACAAATATGATTAATAAATAATTTAAACAATACTAACTATTGTTGAATTTTAACAAAGCTAGTTAATATTTAATTTAAACAATAATTATTATTGTAGAATGTTACAATAGTGGTATTAACAAAGCTAGTTAATATATAATTTAAATAATATAACCATTGTAGAATTTTAACAAAGCTAATTAATATATAATTTAAACAATTAATAGTAATTATTGTAGAATTTTACAGTACTGGTTGGTATTAACAAATCTAGTTAATATATAATTTAAATAATAATAATTATTGAATAATTTTAACAAACAAAGCTAGTTAATATATAATTTAAACAATTAATACTAACTATTGTAGAATTTTACAATACCGTACTGGTATTAACAAAGATAGTTAATATATAATACTCCAACATCGTGTTACATTATAACTGACTATAGACTCAGTGAAGGTCTGTCCTTTGAACACTATTGTAACTATTTGTAAAAACAAATATTCACATTTCACTAACTGTTGTAAACAAATTTTTTAGTGAAAAATTCAAATGAAATCTTAAAAAATATACAAACAATTATCTTAGTAAAATTAAATTAAATGGCATGCAAATAGTTGTTGTATGATAAGTGTTTGTTTAAAATATATTCTTGGATAAACATGTTTGTTAAAAGAGAAACTTTAAATAGAGTTTTATCAAATGGATTTCAAAATAAGGCAAACATATTTTGTAAGTGTGCTATCACCAAGAACTGTCAATTTAGTTTTTTTTGTTCTTTCATTTACTAGAAATTATTAACTAAACTAAAATATACTTTTGCTACTGGATAAAGGTTCAATAGATTAAGGGCTTATTTGATTTTATTGGGGAGTAGCTAGACTTTAGTAAATGCACAGTAGTGACAAATTCAAGTTAATAATTTGTTGATGTTTACAGATGGCACCAATAGTAGAACCGATTGGAGAACCTGTAACTTTGGGCGAAGGACCATTTTGGGATGCAGACACTCAAAGTCTTTTTTTCGTTGATATACCTAATGGCTCAATTCATAAATACAACGATCGGACAAAAACACAGTCTTCTGCCAATCCAGGTACACAAAATAAGTATAACTGTACTATTATACGGTATACACAAATTAAAAATGTTAATGTTAATCACTTTAAATTGATGACTTTCTGTTTCCAAGTTAATTAACTTTTAAATTCAAAACTAAACTGTAAGTATAAAGGGCATCCAAATATGGAATATTTAGGTTTTTTCTTAAAAAGCATTCAGGGTAACCATGACTCATTGGCAACACTTGCATGGTTTTACAGGGTTCTCTCCATAAAGACCTCCCCTATTTAAACAGGTAATTGGAAACAAAGATAAAGAAAAAAATATTTATTTATGAAAAACATACACTATGACATTTTACATTACCGGTTTAAAAAAATGATGTCCATTAAATAGTGGTCTCCATGATTGACACTGGCTGAACCGTTTCCGGAAGTTAGTGATAGCTCTTTGTGTCATTTCTGGCGGAATGCTACAAGCTACCTGAATGATTAATTTCTTAACAGATTCCAGGATTGTAGGTGTAGTAACAGGATTGTAGTTAACAGAACTAGCCTTCCGAATTGATTTCTTGGGCTACACGTGAAACACTCTCTCACTCATTCAACGCGTTCTTCAGTTACCCTTGGTCGTCCCGTACTCTTTCTTTAACCCTCAAAGTGGCAGACTGCAGTCTCTCGGGCGCCAATTCAACCCGCTCGAACCTTAGCGAGAATTTGCATAATCGATAATTTAACCCACTTCTTACAATAACCCAATCGTAATAAAACTGGCACCATTGGAAAGGAAATTAATTAAACTTTAATTTTTGTATTTACAACTTTTTCGTAAAACGTATATTTACATACGTAATCATCGTTTTAAAATATGCATATTGTGTTACAGCTATTTCCGCGGGCGAATCTGCATACAATTGTACTGTTATTTCCCACTTCTTCAACGTTCAAGACTATCTACACAAATATTTCTTTGGCTATTATAAAGATACCATTGGATTCGTCAAGATTTTATCTTTATGTTGGTGCCTTCTAATCAGATGTCACTATAAAAATAGTATTTTTTCCAAGAATTACTGTAAACCCTTGCGATTGGACAGTTTTTCAACCAATGAAACAGCCCATTTGTCAAGCGATTTTACGCCTACCATATCAAATGTTTTGACAGATTTCTTTACACCATTTTGTACAGCAAAGTCTGAATTTTGTAACGGTGGGAATTAATCCAGAAATAACCGGTTTTTTGTCTGTCTAGACGACAATTGAAATGTACATAATTATTACGTTCTAGTGAGAAAGTCTAGCGCATGGGTTCCCACGGTATTCAAATGTCCCGTTCTATACGCAGTGTGTAGACTGGCGACTTTTCATTAGATTGATGTCATTTTGTTATTCAAATAAATATAACACAAACACTTTTGTGAACTAAGGAAAGATAAGTATACCGTTCTTTTCTTTGATTTAACCTCTACACTTTGTTATAATAATATTTCATTTTTGGGCAAAGCATATATTAGTAAATGACGTTACAATCTAGGGCTAGGTTTGTTACCAGTCGTGTACTTGGAACATAAAAACTGTTTTTTCAAAATAAAAAATTTGAAATTGATAAATGTTTCTATACAGTTCTATTTAGAACTAAATTACAAAACTTTTTTACGCTTACGAAAAAAATACAAAAAAATGTTTACTACTTGTTATGTAGGCCTAAAGTTGAACTTTTTCCTTTCGTTACTGAACATTTTTTGTTTCTTGAGCTAATAACTTTTACAATTTAAAAATAAACTAATTTTTAGTAGCATATTTGAATTTTTTTAAGTTTCTTCTACAAAAAAGCTATTGAAGACTTTTGGATTGGGGTTCATTTACTATTTTTGGCGAATTTTTAAAAAATATGCTTGCAAAACGCTAAAAACGGGCTGGCCAATTTTAGCTTTAACCATGCCAGTTCCAGAGTTAAGGCTCAGTAGTATTTTATTACATTTAACTTACAATTACAAATAATGTATCAAATGAAAGAGCAACTCAAAAGGGTTTTTCCACCATTTGTCACACGGCACACATTGAGTCGATAGCCGAGTTCGTCCCAAACCTTGTTCAGTGTGTCTGGAGTAATTGTTGCAACAACTTCTTCAATCCTGTTTCTTAAGTCTGGTAGGTCAGCTGGTAGACAAATGATCCTTTATGAACCTCCAAAGGTAAAGATCGCATGGCGTGGTAACAATTATTTAAAAAGCATAAAAAAGAAACTGATTTACTTCATAAGACTGGTTTGAAAATATCTGCAATACAAAACAAAAATAACCTTTTTAGGTTAAAAGACGATTTCCTCTCTACCGAGTCTTTGGAAAAGAGCATTGTAAAAAGGAAAACTAACATGCAAAATGAACCTGTCAACTGGCTGAAGATTCAATGGCTAAGGCTTACGAAGGAATCTCCTTTAATATAGAACACAAAGTACCTTTGTGTTCTATATCAAATAACACAAATAACTTTTACAATTTCAAAAGAAACTAATTTTTAGTGGCATATTTGAATTCTTTGAAGTTTTGTCTAAAAAAAGCTATTGAACTTTTTTTGATTGGGGTTCATTTACTATTTTTGACGAATTTTTAAAAATATGCTTGCAAAACGCTATAAACGGGCTTTTTGATTTCAGCTTTAACCATGCCAGTTCTAGGGAGCAAAGACAGCCGGTGTCTTCAAACTGATAATACCAACTACGGATGTTATTATCACTTGGAGGATTACATTTGACATTTGAACTTAATACGTTGTACTATAACAACAGGTTCAGTCCTTCCAAATTGTAAAACACAAAAAGCTTTTTGTTCATTACCACATAGCCGACTGGTATTGATGCAGCTATTAGAGAAAATCACCATCAGAGGTATTGCTTAGAAACTTGAAATATTAGTTGGTGGTATCGAAAATTAGCAAAAGATTGCCTTGAAGGTGAGTTTAAAGTGGTTTTCTGACTTTTGAAGTATAAAAACAATGGAGGAAAGCTTTCAAAGGAACCAAGACTCATTTTAACCTCAAAGATACCACTAGAATATATCTCTCTTCAAGAGTACGGTAACATTAAAAAACTATTGCAGAGGTTTTGGGAAAAGAATCCAGTAGATATCATGATGGAAAAGTATGTTTCATTTACTAACCCACTTCAATGTAGGCTCTGGATACCCTCCAAAACAAACAAAAATTTGGGTTTTAACATGGATATGTTTTACCGCAGATAGCCGAGAGAAAATTTGGTAGCTCACTCAAAGCAAAGTGCAAGAAAATACATTTACAGCATTTTAAACAGCATTAAGATTATTTTAAATATAATTATAAAATTAATATAATTACCTAATTTATATCCGTCTTGTGACTTTGTTCGTCTTAATTTTAAGACGCGTTTCGGGCCCGTGGTCCCATCTTCAGTTTATTCTTACTCCGTTGGAGGTCGTTATAATTAAATTAAAACACAAACACAAACATGAACACAACACATAACACGCACATAAACAAACTAATCAGTCATCATTTGTAGGTTGGTATCACGATGCGCACAGTACCTAGCCACGCGCGACACTGAAGCTAAAAGAGGGGGCGCATTAATCGTTTCTAAGGGGCGTTTCCAATTTTATCCACTTTCGGACTCCGTAAGTACTCAATGGCTGTGTCGTACAGATAATTAGATTTAAATGAAAGTTGTTCATTCAATAAATTGTTTGGGTTGGTCACATTCGCCCTATATATTTCGAACTCTTCAGCAGCGTTCATAAATCTGCCCTTACGACAATAACGGATTGGTATCATATTAGAATCAAAATCTTTGTAGCTGTGATTCCTATCAAACAGGTGTTGTGCGAAATTAGATCTTATTTCATGAACGTTATTATGCGGTAAATGTTCTTTAAACCGTTCTTCAAACGTTCGGCCTGTTTGTCCAATATAAAAGCCATCACATTCGCTACATCGTATTTTGTATACGCCTGATTGTATTGAAGGTTTAAAAACACAATAAAAATTTCTAAAGCCATGAAAAAGTTAGCCAATATCTAGAACACCGGTTCTCAAACTTTTTGCAGTTGCGTGCCCCTCACCAACTTCTTTTCATGTATTGTACCCCCGGACTATAATTCGTGTCTAGTGCAAGTCTAGCATCAGTAATGATGCATCAATACAGTATTAGGGCTAGCAATAAATACAGTTTAAAACTATTCGAGTAGGTACTGTATTTTGTGATTATAATTTAACACTTCATAATAAATATAAAATGTAACAAAAAGTACTTTTATTAATACAAAAATTTTAAAATTAGTTCTGCCATTTGTTTTTTTATAATTAAAAAGAAAAAATATTTTAAATTGTAAGCACTTCTGTCACTTTTTTACTTGTAATTTATATTAATGGGAGCCCGGTCCTTGTTTTGTTGAACACAATTTTTTGAAGTTAAACTCAAAAGAAGCCACGTATGACTGAAAGGCTGACAGGCTATTTACTATTATATATATATATTCACTATATACACAGTAGAACCTCACTAGCAAGTCTCTCAAGGGGGATTTGGGAAAAGTATTGTTATTGAGGATGTCGTAACTTTGCTGGTTTGTTAGGTTAAGCATGAGGGTCCTTGCAAAAGGGCTACGACATTCATAAAAGACTTGGAAGGAATGATCGTCCTGGGGGGATCAGACCCCAGATAATGAGGGAAGTAGACTGTGCTGCCGGGATCAGCCAACAGATCACAGTAGGAAGGACTCGTCCTGGAGGGATCAGCCTCCAGATAACGAGGGGAGCAGACTGTGCTGCCGGGATCAGCCGACAGATCACAGTAAAAAGGACTCGTCCTGGAGGGATCAGCCTCCAGATACCGAGTGAGGAAATGTATAGGAAGTTTTGCCAGGAGTAAAGAATTAACAAGAATTTTTGTTAGATAGGTAGCGTGGAGAGAGAGATGTTGTTCAGGCGACTCTGTGAAGCAGAATGACGCTGCTATGCATAGCAGCCAGTTTTATAGCGTAACTCAAGGAGTGGGGCGAGTGGCGCGCGCATTAACCCCTACCCGTATTGCATCATATCTCTCTCACCCTTGGAATGTTTTATTTACATTTGGTTCTACAACAAATATTACAATATTTACAATACAGATAGCGTAAACGATAACTTGAAGAAGTAGCGGTCCGCTACATACCTCCGCACTAGTTGGCGCTAGCTGTTTGTGTCGTTTTGTCTAGCGAGTTGGACTCTCCTTGTGAAGGTGTTTCCCTCTGTCGTGCATGGCTCCATTGTGCACCATTCCACATCCAGGCTAGTGTTTGGCTGCTGGTGTTGCTTCGCGTCTTCTTCGGTGTCGACACATATTCCAGGGACGTGCAGTTCCCGGACGGAATGTATGGTGGGTCGACAATAGGAGATACCAATTCGAAGTCCATTGGAATTGCGATGATCTGCCAAACCCGTTGTAGAATGTGCTCAGGGTCGTAGTGGTACATCGATCGATCTCGGTTGAAATTCTCTTTCCCTGGGAGCTGTAGGTTGTTGTTGTCGTTCGCCCGACATTTTGCAGTTGAATGATATCGACATAGAAAATCATTATTTTTATTTAAGGGATGTTTGTTTAGGTTGCTCAATATTTGCTTGTAAACAATCCTGTATTGTAGTGTCAATAAGGGATGTTTGTTTAGGTGAGGCACTCGTTGACATGTTGATTCAATTCTAAAACGGACTGGCCCTTTAATCGTGCGCCCATACCTGGTTGAACAATGGTTTAACACTAAAACTCAGCAAGTGCACCCTTGGACAGCCACAGGTCCAATTCTTAGGATACCATGTCTCGCCAAAAGGGATATCTCCGTTACAAGATAAGGTTCAGATCATCGTTGAGATGGCTAGACCAGCTACAGTAAAGGAACTACGACGTTTTTTGGGAATGGTAAACTTTTACAGAAAATGCCTACCTCACGCCGCCCACAAACAGCACGAATTAAATAAATATCTGCATGGCGCAAAGAAGAACGATCGCACTCCTCTGATATGGACCGAATCAGCGATTCAAGCCTATGAGGCCACGAAGAAGGCACTAGCAGACGCCGCATGTCTGGCACACCCGCCACGAAACGCACAGTTGTTCCTAGCCTGTGATGCCAGCAATACTGGAATGGGGGCCGCTCTACAACATGTTTAACAGCGCTCAAACTAACTATAGCACTTACGACAAGGAATTACTAGCCATCTTTGAAGCCATACGACACTTCCGTCTAGTTCAACGACACTTCACCTCTTCTAGTTGAGGGTCGTGGTATCAAGGTTATGTTGCTAAAAGTTGTACTATCAAGGTCACTGTTTTTTTTACTGAAACCCTTTTATAGCTAGTGCATTTTGAATCAACCCTCACTATCACGTTTTGTTTTAAGAAGTAAATTTTTCTGCATTATTGTACAGTAGCAAAGTATATATTGTAATGTATTTCGTTAGTAAATAAAACACCAATTGATTGATTTTATAACACTTTCACTCATACTACATGTATCACATTTTTTATCAAAAAAGCACTTCAAAATTCTGGGTTTTCATGACCTGAGGGTAAGACATCGGTTCCATTAAAACAAACATCCGTTCCGTTGGTCACTGACCACTGGGAAGGACGAAGTTGTGCTGTAAAGGTTCTGTTGTGTAAAACGACTTACTACTGAGGTTAGAGCTGTGATCTGTATTGTGACAAAAATCCGTGAATGGGGTTTTTAAAATAATAATAGTTGTGCTATAGTAGTATATTTAACATTAAGTGTTAATCTCAGGGGGATTAGAAAAATGCACTTGTTATCGAGGAAGACGTGTTACTGAGGGTCTTTTTGGCAAATTTCTACTGTATTTTTAATGAATTATAGTATATCTATTTACTATATACTAAATAAAAAACAAACACAAATTTTGCATACCTGCTACAAATTTATTTTTGAGTCTTGCCGACCATGGTTTCGCCAGTGACGGCATTGACGAGGCAGCTTATTCAGAATTTTAGAAGAACAAGCTTGTTTAAAACCGAGGTCTGTTCAAAAAGTATCTAAATTCTTTGAATAAAAAATGTATTTTTTAGGTATACAAAAATTTACACTAGTCCCCTTCGAATTAGTCCCCCCACGCACTTTTCACACCAGTTTTGCCACTGTTGGAAGCATTTCTGGAAGGCTTCTTTTGGAATTGCGTTCAGTCAGCTCGTTGCATTCTGTATTATTTCCTCTCTCGACTGGAATCGGTGCCCTTTGGCTTACAACAGACGAGACACCGGTGTACAGGATACTTCCGGTGTCCCAGCTTCTCGCGAGGAGAGACACCGTAAAGCTACAGAATCTGGTAGCGCGCTACTCAGTGTCTCGTCTGTTGACACACATTTAATTGATAGTACATTTAGTGTACTGTACACGGTGTCTCGTCTGTTGCTAGCCTTTCATCAATCAATGGCATTTTCAATCTAGGAAACAGCCAGAAGTCGCAGAGGGCCATGTCTGGTGAATAGGGAGGTTGCCAAACCACGGCAACTTCATGTTATGCAGAAAAATTTTGAATAAGATGCGAAGAATGTACTGGAGCATTGTCGTGATGAAGCTGCCAAGTTCCTGCTAACCACAACTCTGGTCGCTTACGCTGCATAGCATCACGGAGATGTCAGAGAACCTCTTGATAGTATTCTTTGGTGATTGTTTGCCCTTGGGGAGCGTATTTGTGATGTACAACAACCTTGACAGTCGAAGAAAACGGTCAACATGGTCTTGACATTGATACGCACCTGCCGAACTTTCTTCGGTCGTGGGGGATGTCGAATGCCGCCATTGTGAGGACTGCATTTTAGTTTCGGTGTCGTAACCATACACCCACGACTCATCACCAGTTATTATCGTGTTTAAGAAATTGTTGCCCCTATTTGCGCAGCCTAACATGTGCTTTTTCCAAACAAAGCTCTTTTTATTCTCTTGTCAACAGCTTTGGCACCAATTTGGCGGCTACCCTTCTCATGAGTAAACCTTTAGTTAGGATGGTGTGAGCGGTTCCAACACTTAATCCAACTTCATCTGCCAACTCTCGCACTGTTATACGTCGATCTTCAAGCACCAAAGCTTCAACTCGGGCAGCAACCTCGTTGTTCTTGCTGGTGGAAGGCCTACCTGATCGTGGTTCACTATTGACGGATGTGTGACCACTTTTGAAGCGGTTATACCACTCTTTAATTTGTGTGGCACTCATGGCACCTTTCCAAAAGTTTTTCAAACTTTTTGAATGGTTTCTGTTTTATTATCGCCGAGTTTGTAACAAAATTGAATGCAAAAACACTAAACAAACACTAATGGTTTTTCGTTCCGTCATTTTAGAAAATTAAAAATTTGATGAGCATACTCTAGACTACTCTGTTCAAGACGTGTTCAAACATGAATGATGTAACTTACCTGGGGAAAAAAATCAGCGTATTCCTTACATGTTTGGACACGTCTGTGCTGAAACATGCCCCCCCACCTTCAGTTTTCTGCGCGTAAAAAAATAAAGTCAGATACTTTTTGCCAGAAACAGACCTTGTATAGTAGTTTAATATGTGACTTAAAATTGCTTATATGTTTGACACATTCAGTACTAAATTTGTATCTATTATGTTTGTTGGTCAATATTAGTATTTTGTTAACTTTTTAATACTGTAACTCTATACATGTCCACCATTATACATTTTTTTACCCAAAACACCTAGCGACCCATTGTGAACACCAGGTTGAGAATCACTGATTTAGAGTATTATATTATTTTAAAGATCATTAAGATGGATATGTTTTATCGCTTGTTTAACTGCAGTTGTTCTTTTTGTGTTATATTCATACATTTATATCATAATATGCAAGAATTACTATATTTTCTATCTCTATGACTTCAGGTCAAGGACCCTGTTCATTAATTATTAAAGTTGAAGGCCAGAAAGACAAGTTTGTTATAACGGAAACCAATGAGCTACGCCTTATAAAATGGGATGGTGAAAGTAACAAAGTTGCATCCAATGAAGTTCTTGTTGCATTAAAAAATAACGATGCTAGAACAAGAATCAACGATGGTAAAGTTGACCCTGCCGGTCGGCTTTGGGCAGGTTAGTGGTAACATTATAACATTGTTATTGTAAAAGACATACTTTTAACAGTTCAATTAAAAGCAGTTAGTTGTAGAGTTATAACTTTGCTATTTTTAATTTCTTTGCATTTCTGTAAAACTAATAATACAAATACTTCTTAAAATGTTACATTTTTCTCTTATGTATTAAATTACAAGAGTGAGTGAAATAAAAACTGGAATTTTTATATACATTTATAGATCATGAAACAAAACCTTTAACTCTTCTCAAAACACTTTACAATTCAACCAATCTTCTTCAAAGCTTGTAAGATTCCTTCTTTAAAGAATTTTTGAGGTTAGGTTATCAACCAACTGCATATTATAAAATCTTTGATTTCCTTCTTCTGAGCTGTAAGGAGGGTATTTAAGGCATTCCCAATGCAATTCCAAGTTTCTTTTTGATTTTCAGCCAGTAGCCTCTGAAAAAATCGGGTCCAAGACAGTTTTGGGTATCTTAACTTTAGGGTGTTCAAGGTTTACAATCTTACCTCTTTTTCATTTTTCATCAATAACCTCGGAACCCATCAGACAAAGACCTCTCTGAAGCAAAGATACTCGATGATGATGACTTGACCACTTCCAAGTCCCACCTTTGAAGAAATTCGATCAACAATCAACCGCTGGACACTGGTCACAAATTGCACTGATATTACCAACTGTGAACCTTGACCCATGGTGTCGATTGCAACTTTCATTTTCCAAACTTTCTCGTCCCAACTTGCTTGCCCAATCAAAAGATTGGATCTATGATTGTGTAGCTTTTCTAAACTGTAACTTCACTTAAATCAAAATTTTCAAAGGATTAATGCCTTTTTTTGATAAAAACTTAAGTGGGAAATCCTCTTGCTCACTGGTGGCTATACTGAGGAAAGACCGGAGAGAAACAGCCCATCAAACTCCTTAACTGATAGCACATCTGCCACCAACGCACCACTCTCAGTATGTTTGGGATTGTCTGGAAACACAAGGAAATTTGGGAATGACAAATCTAGTATTTACCCTTTTGACAGCCAAGGACCGATCGAATTGTCTCTTTTGAAACTGTCTGAATACTGCCGAGAGTCTATTACATCGGTTGAATTACCACGCCATGGTAGTGGTAACAAGTGGTTAACAAGTTCTAAATGTACAAAAGAAAACTCAGTCAATATTATACCTAAACACAAAATGACTTTTCTAGATAAGTGGCTTATTAGAGACGAAAATAATCTTTTTTTAAACAAAAATTATGTGAACAGACACTGTTAAAATCTAGTGTTTTGCCAGATTGTGTGGGAGAAATTTTTTATGGTTGGCAAGTTTACTCACCTAACAGCCCAAATTTATATTCAGATGTAGAAAATGGGAAAAGAGAATTAGGCAAAAATAATATTTATATGAGTAGTTACGGAGATTATGTAAATTGTATGAAGATAATTCATCAAAATGCTCAATTTGCAACAAACAAAATTGATATTTGAACATTGTGTATTTTTAACCTGTTTTGCCATGAACACTTACCTGATGTTTTAGTAGTAACTGAGCATGCTTTTCCAGATTATGCCATTAATTGTTTTTGTATTGAAGGTTACTCTATTGTGAACAGCTATAGTAGAACTATTCAAAAAGGTGGGGGCGTGGCTCTATTTACTAAGCTTGGTGTTATCTGTGAGCCTTTTACAAGCTTTGATTCTCTCTGTTTTGAGGGGCATTTTGAGCTGTCTGGTTGTAAAGTTGAAATGATGGAAGATTCTTTTATTGTTTTGGGATTATATAGACCTCCTAAAGGAAATGTAAGTGTTTTTTTTAAATAAGTTGAGTTATGTTCTGCAGTATCTATTTGATAAAAATTTGTATTTTATTTTAAGTGGAGATATTAATATTAATGTTCTGGGAGACCAAAAAAGTAAATATGAATTACAAGATGTTTTGAATGTTTTTGGTTTGGAATGGTTGTTGAGCTCGCCTACTCGGGTGACAGGATCCTCGGCTACCTGTATAGACAATGTAATTTCAAATATTCCAAAAAATAGGATTAATGTGAGTAACATCCAGTCGGAAATCTCTGATCATTTTGCACAGGTGATTAGAGTCGAGGGGGTGTCTCCCAAAGCGTCCACACCGCAGAATAGGATGGTTAGGGATTTGAGACCGGAAAATATAAAAGAACTAAGACACTATTTACAAAATGAGAAATGGAATTTTTTTGAATGTAATGGTAAAAATACCAATAAAAACTTTGAAAAATTTAATAATATTTTTATGCACCATTTGAATGTAGCTTGTCCTCTGACAAGAATGAATAAAAGTAAACATACCTCTAAGTTTTCTAGATGGATAACTCAAGGTATTTTAGTGTCAAAAAACAAGCTAAGCTGTTTGCATTATATGTCTAAATTTAACTTTGATAACACTTTTATAAAGTATTATAAAAGGTACAAAAATATATATAAGAGTGTCATCAAAAAGGCTAAAGCTTATGATATTAATAAGCGAATTTTTAATTCTACAAATATCTCTAAGGCATCCTGGATTGAAATTAATAAACTAAGAACAAATGTAGCAGTAAACTCAGGGATAGAACTTAATGTGGATGGAGTTGTACACTCAGATCCTATGAGTGTAGCCAATATGTTTAATAGTTTTTTTAGTACAGTAGCAGCTCGCAATGGGAACATACGGTCTGACTTGAGTCATATGGGACGGGTCGAGTCGTCTATGATGCTGTCGCCTGTGTCGGGGGAAGAGATTGTTAAAGTTATAAACAATTTCAAAAATAAAAAGTCTACAGACATTTATAGTGTTTCAGTATGGCTCTTAAAACAGTGCTCTTTGGAACTGGTGGAGCCATTGACTTATTTGGTGAATTTGTCTTTTTCTGAGGGTGTATTTCAGTCTGAAGTGTGGCAGAATTGTTCCCTTATTTAAAAAGGGAAACATAAATTGTATTAACAATTTTAGACCAGTAACACTCTTGCCTATTTTTAGTAAAATTTTTGAAAAACTTTTTTTAACTAGATTGGTTTCCTTCCTATCTAAATTTGATTTATTTCCAAAATCACAATATGGTTTTCAGAGTGGTAAGTCCACCATTGATGCGATGGACAGTTTGGTTGATTTTGTGGTAAATGGTCTAGAGAATAATAAAAAAGTTATGAATATCTTTCTAGACTTGTCAAAGGCTTTTGACTGTGTGGATTTCCATACGTTATTTACCAAATTAGAAAGATCTGGAATAAGAGGATTGCCACTTTCTTGGATTAGATCCTTTATATGTGGTAGGACTCAAAGAGTCCAGGTGGCAGAGATGTTGTCAAATGAGGTGCAGGTTGAGTTTGGTGTCCCTCAAGGATCTATACTTGGACCTGTCTTGTTCATTCTGTATATTAGGGATCTGTCATCATTACTGAGTACTGACCATTTTGTGCAGTATGCTGATGATACAACAGTCATGGTGCAGGCTGAATCCCTTTCCTTTTTGGAGCAAATCGCTTTTGTAAGTGTCAACGAAACAAGCCAGTACTTTTCGGGAAGTAATTTGCTCACAAATCCAGAGAAAACTGTATCTTTATTTTATAGTTTAAAGCATAGTGATAATCAGTTAACTCCCACTATTATGTTGGGAGATGATGTCATAAAAGAGGTAAAAAGCACCAAATTCTTAGGTTTGGTTATAGACAGTCATCTTACGTGGAAGGAACATGTAGATGCGGTTTGTAAGAAAGTCAGTGCTGGTATTTTTGCTTTAAAGAATATTAAGAACTATTGCACCAAACAAACACTTATTATGTCCTACTATGGACTTATTTATCCTCATTTAAAATATGGAGTTATCTTTTGGGGTGACTCTTCGGTGAATGAGGTTAGTAGAGTGTTACGTCTACAGAAAAGAGCATTAAGAACTATATTAGGTATAAACAGAATGGCATCCTGTAGAGAAGCGTTTAAGGAATTAGGCATCTTAACTTTTCCATGCGTATATATTTTTGAAACTATAATCCACTGTTGGAAAAAAGGGGAAACATTGCGCAACATGGACGTTCATAGTTATGACACAAGAAGTTCTAACTTTTTAAGACATCAGCCTCATAGGTTAAATATTGTGAGAAAACTTCCTTCTTATGCAGGTGTTGAATTCATTAACAAACTTCCAGATAACTTACGACTGGAAGCAAATTTCATAAAATTTAAAAATAACTTAAGACGACTCCTGTCGTCAAAATCCTTTTACTCGGTAAGCGAGTTCATCCACCATACATTTTAATTTGTTTTTTTGGGGGGTAAGGTTTTGGCAATATTGTTAAATATAATTTTGTTAATGTTAGTAGTTGTATTTTAGCGATGGTAAATGTGATAGTTGTTTGTTATTGCCTCATTGTATTAATTGTATTATTGTTATTGATTGACTATTATTGTAATTTCATGATCTTTGAGTTATTTATGTATATGTATTAGTTTTTGTAAAAATGTAAATATTAGCAAGATTTGGTAATTTGACCTGGCCAAACAATATTTTGTATCACGGCTATGAAATAAAATGAAATGAAATGAAATGAAATGGGCCGACATGAGATTGGCTCCGGCCGTTTGTCTGAACAGCACCACAGGCGATATCATCGGCTTTCAGTATGTTGTTTTTATCATCACTGTCACTATGCTAAAGTTATTAAATCTTTCCTTGGTCTTTGTAATTAGTCGATAACGAAAAATTTAGTAAATACCACTTTACAAAAGCAAGCACAGCGTTACGATAGAAGTCATATATTGTTCCTAAAAAAATATCAATGTAGTATTTAGCAAGAAAAAAAGCACATACATTTTTAAAATGGTGATTTTTTTTTCAAAATGTTTAGTAGTTATTCTCAGTGAAATAGAGAATAACATAATTTTATAAAAGTTGGAGGAACAAATTTTGTTTTCACGTAGTTACTAAGGTGTAATTTAAACATTTTATACAAACAATTTTTTTTCTTTACGTTTTTAGTTATAATACAAATTAAATATGGAATTAAAAACAAATTTTCATAAATTTAATTTTACTTTTAAATCCAAACATAAAAAGTTTATAAATATTGTTCTACCTTTGATATTAGCTGAGCTGCAATGGTTTATGTAAACATCTGTCAAAAACAACGAATAGGCGTGGCAGTATTGGACAGTCCGGCACGAAAAAGGCTTGACGCTCAACACAATGTTTCGATTAGTTGATCTTGGCTAGTAGAAACGGCGTGTTGTTCAAAGGTTAATAATGTTTCTGTTTTCAGGTACAATGGGACCAGAAGTAGAAGGAAAGGCGCATGAATGGGTACCAGAAAAAGGTTCTCTATACAGAATCAATAAAGATAAGAGCGTATCAAAACAGCTGACAAATATAACTTTGTCCAATGGTCTTGCCTGGAGTTCAGATAAAACAAAGTTCTACTACATAGATTCATTGAAATTTAGAGTGAACAGTTATGATTATGATAATGCAACAGGAAACATTTGTAAGTGACGGGTATTTCTTAATGTATTTACTATTACTGGTCTATGGTCTTGAAGGGCAAAACTTTATTAACCTTATTCAAAAAGTTCTTTTTAATATAGGCCCTACCACATTTTTTAAACTGACTAAAAAGTATAAAATAATTTCTCTTAGACCCATGCAGATTTATAACCCCATACAGATACCCAATTCCATACATATTATCCTGAAGTGTTTGTCAATTTTTAATAGCTATGGAAATACTTGTAAGATTTTAAACTAAAAACATTTGCCACATGTAATAGATAATTGATCTAAGTCACTACATATTTCATTGCACTGCAAATTATGTGAACTGTTGTGTGAGTTTTCTCAACGACAGCTACTTTCTACACGCCTAACCGTGCTGATCCATGTTTTTACAAGTATTTTCATAGCAATTAAAAATTCATATCACAAATTTCACGACAATCTGTATGATGGTAGGAATCTGATTGAGGCTAGGAGAAATTATTTTATACTTTTTAGTCTGTTTTAAAAACGTATTATTAAAAATTTTGTTTTTTAAATCTAAATAATATTTTTTTTGCTTTTTAGTCTTGTGTGTGTGAAATTTTGCAATAGATTTTAATCACCATGGTGAGATTATGAACGGCAGTTCTGAGCTATGTTTAAAGTTTTGTCTTTAGCTCATCGGGAAGTTAGTTTAAATTAGAACAAAGATATCACACTAAAACTCATGTCAAACTCGGAGGAGCATAACACCAAATTAAAAATTCCCAACTAAGTTCGCCTATGGAGTTATATTTTACCTTTTCTTTGACCTGTTGATATTTTCACCCTGTTACAGTCTCCCACCACACTAAGTCTAACTCTAAACACCTTTGGTTTTCTTGTTCATCCGCCTTTCTTAGCTTTGTTTGTTCTTTGTTTGACGGATTTCGTCTAGAATCATCAGAAGTGTATTGTCAATTATTGTCCTATTCTAAATCTTTGTCTCTTATTTATACCTGTTTACTTCCATCATTCCTCTCCTCACTTGAGTTTCATTAATCTAAGGTCCTTTGTTAATAATCAAGTAAATACTTTATGCCACTGACCTTCGTGCTACGTGACATTTCTAGCTCTCTATCTTATACTAATTTTATGATTTCAAATATGATATTTGATTGCGTGTTGATTTGTTCATTGATTATTTCTTGGTATTTTAACTTTAATTTAAATATTTCCACAATCTCTAATATATCGAGTCTTATTCTTTTATTTATAGGGTGAATTAATTTCTTAGATGAATCGATTTCTCTAGGTTTATGTTCTTCGTTTAGATAACTGACTGTTCTTCGTTTATTAAATGACTGGCAAAATTTTAATATTTTTTATTATACTTTAACAATCTTATCTGCTCTTTAAATCTTGTTTTAAATTTTCGCCCCGTTTGTCCAAAATACTTAGCTTTACATTCACATTCTAGTAGGTATACTCCACTTTGGTTGTATTTGTCTTTTTTGCTGTAAAATTATTTAGTTTGTATTTGATTGCATTGTTAAATTTCAATTCTGCATTGTTTAAATTTATTTACTTCTTTACCTATGTCCCTTATGGATTTTATTTTCTTTAATATGTTTTGCATTGCCTTTGGTGAATATTCATTATTAACTGCAATTATTTGAATTATAATGTTTGATTATTTTTTATATTCAATTTGTTGAGGGGTGTTATCTGTAGTTTATTTAGCACATATCTAAATGTTGACAGTTTATGTAGTATTGGGAGGTTTGGTACTGCATGTGTGCTATTATCTGTATAATATTATGATTCTTTCCTAACAATTCCAAAATTTATTTCATTTTGTTGTTGTTTATGTTTAGATCTAAGAAATTAATTGTATTGTTTATTTGTTTTTCCTTTGTATATTGAATATTTTTGTGCAAAGAGTTCAATTGTTTTAGTAATTAGTAGTAATCGTTCTAGTAGTAATAGTTCTAGTAGTAATTGTTCTACATTCCTTAATGATCAGTAAGCTGGATAAAGTTATTTTATATATATATATATATATATAATTTATTTGCTGTTAAATGTAGCCTCTAGTTTTACTTTACCTTTTATGTGGCTACTTGTTTCACTGCTACATCATCAGGCCAGCATCATCAGGCCAGCTATCTATGTCCACTTAAACACTTATATATACACAACACTTAACATATATTTTTTCGTACATTGATCATACATGTCACACAAATATAATATGTCAAAACAATAATAATTTAATTTTACACTTGATACCTCATTCTAGCGTGACACTTACTACAATTCTTATTAGACAGCTGGCCTGATGATGCTGCCTGTGGCAGTGAAACATGTAGCCACATAAAAGGTAAAGTGCATCTAGAGACTACAATGGACAACAAATAAATAATATATATAAAATATATGTAGTTCTAAGTCTATCAATAATGAATATAAAGTTATTTTATTAAATTAATCTATGTAATCAATTGATTACAATTGTTTTTGTTTTAGCTAATGAAAAAACAATTTTCGATTTGAAAGCAAACAAAATAGAAGGGTTTCCCGATGGAATGACCATTGATGTTGAAGGCAACTTGTGGGTTGCAATTTTTGGAGGAGGTCAGGTAGGGATGAGAATGAACAGTTGAATATAAGAAACTGATTTAAATTGTAATATAAAAATAAAAAATTTAGTATTCATTAATAAAAACAAATATTTCAAGGTCATTTTGTGATGTTATACATGTTATAACAAATTTGTGTTTTGGGGATTTGTTTGTATAAAATATGTAGAACCCGATCTAAATTTTGTTTAACGTTTATGCTGCAGTACACTAACTTCAAAGATGTGGATAAGATTCTCATGCACCGTACATTGAGCTGTGGCGACCTTTACAATTTGATCAGTTGTAAGGGTTGGCTAAGGAAGAGGGTGCTCCAACTCATGCATGGCCTTGTGCTAGCCTGAATTGAAGACATTTGTCATGTAGGTGCTGCTGAGCAATACGTCCTAAAGCAATAAATTTCTCATCAATGGAATAATCAAATGGGGGTTTACATTAAAAAAGACAATACTCCTCTACACTAGCTGTACTACTACTCTACCAAAGTGAGTTAGTGGAAGCTCGATGTTTGTTTCAAGGCTACTTTATCTGCCAAGACGGACGGCCTCCCTCCCCCTTCAGTGACATAGGCCACAGCTCCAGTTATTCCGTGGCCAGTGTACTATACTGGTATTTTCAATAACTCACAAATAAAAACAGATACTGTTGTATAAATAAATAAAATGTAGCAAATAAATAAAGGCAGAGTTTCACAGATCTCTCTGTCAATTTATTATATTGTTTGATAAATATTTGGAATTTCTGTGATGGCACTAAGATGTCACACTTCATAAGCCTAACCAAATGACATTTACATGACATTTAAAGTCTAAGTAGCATTACTGTATTTTAGTAATTCACCAATATTGCCAATAATATAATACAGTAGACTCTAAAAAATCCAGACTATTGGGGCAAATGGCCGATCCGGATTTTCTGGAGCTGGGCATGAGTCGGCCGTGCGGCCGAAAAGAGCAATGGAAAGCCGCACATTTCAATTTAATTCAATTCAAAATATTATTCCTTTTACACAAACTCACATTTGCATAAGGCAAGTCATATATATAATACATTGATAATAAAATAAATTTGTGAGTAAGCACTAAATCACAATTAATATACATAATAGATACAAGCCAATAATATTACATATATACAAAATGCAACTAAAATAATAAAGCATCCACATAAACAAACACAGCAATATACAATTATTGAATACCTAATAAATAAAAAATTTTCAGCTTCTGAGATGTCAAATATAATAATTATTTTATTGCTATGGCGGAACATTCTGCAAAATATGCATCGGCAATGAAAAGGAATTAGAATCAATTATAGACTATAAGACACCATACACCAATAGATGTAAGTTATTACTTCTTTCATAAAATATTAATCAGTTATTACCATTTAAATGTCTAAACTATGTGGGCTTTTATCTAGCATAAACACATGATTATCAACAATCAAACACATAACTATTACAGATACGAATAACACACATGACAAAACAAAACTCATAAAGGCAAAGACATAAACTCAGCCACCGAGTACACGCCCGAGTACATACTATCACCACCGCGCCGTGCTGATACCCAACGATACTTTAACACTCTAGCACATCAACTTATTGTACTGTACTGGACTACAATTAAGTAAAACACAGAAATGAAAAAATTAAGTTTGTGAACAGTATTGAACGGTTTTAATAAAAAATAATCTAAATTACTGTTCCAAATACTGTAAATAAACTTAAGAAACTCGGTACGTAAAAACAACACTACAAGTTGGAAATTTATTTATAAAACATAAGGATGAAAATTTGATTCTAGAGGTTTATTACCGTAAACTAAAAAAGAGCGTACAAGTAAAGTAACTAACACATTCGCGTGGAAACTTCCACTGCCTAGTGAATCATAAACGACGTCAATTTCGTTGAAACATGGAGCGCCCAAAGGTACAAAACACATGTCATTTATGATATGCGGGATAATCGAGTGGGTTTTATTGATTTTTTATTTAAAAAAATATACTGTATATTCCTGATTAGCGGTCCGGATTTATGAGAGTCTACTGTATTAGCAGTGTTTATAGATTTTAGATACTACATATTACTTCATACATCATGTTTTAATTTCATTATTAAGTATGGTCACTAATTTTATAAATATATAATGTTTTAGTAATTTTAGAATATTTAACTTTTTAATTTCTTTAATTAAAAGCAAATTTGAATTGAGTACCTCTTTTGGATTGAATTTTGGATTTTGAAACATTAAAGTACTTAAGAACAAGAAAAATTACAAGAAGTTAGCTGCAAAACCTTTCTTGCTATAAATTATAATCAGACGGTCAAATCTAATTCTTTAAAAAAGAACTTACTATACAACATTCTTTTATGTTCATATTCTTCATATTTTCTAGCTCGCTTTTGATCAATTCTTTTCAATAATCACACTTAACTGCTTTTTAGTATACTTTCTTTTGATATTTGTTTTCTTATTAATGTTAGTTACAAATGATTTTCAGATCATCAGGATCAATCCTACAACAGGAAAATTGCTTTCGTCTGTTAAATTCCCATCACTACAGATCACGTCATCCTGTTTTGGTGGCCCTAATTATGATGAGCTGTACGTAACATCTGCTAATATCAGCTTGAGTGACGAAGATCATGTCAAATACCCTTATGCAGGAAGCTGCTTCAAAGTTACAAATCTTGGAGTTAAAGGATTTCCTAGCTTGCCAGTGAAGTTGTAAATTAATATTTAAAATCTTCCATATATTAATATTATACAAATATTGTCTATGTTTTAAATATATTACTAAAATATGGTTATCTTCATAATCAAACAAATTATTAAGTAAATACTGTTTATAACAAAATTTAAAAAAATTTATTGCAGTTGAACATTAATAATCCAAACCTTGATAATCAATTAATCAGAACCTTTATAATCCAAACCTTCATAATCCAAACCTTCATAATCCAAACGTGTAGTATTAATCTACTTTTATAAAGTACATTATAATATTCTATTGTGAAAAAATATAGCCCATATGTTTTTTTTTTCATTTTGTGTAGGTAGTGTATTTTATTTTGTAAGCCTATTATTTTTAAACCCTATTTGAATACAATTAATTTTACTTTCTCACTATACTATAGTATATAGAAAAAGTATAGTGATCGCAAAAAAATCGATGTTGAGATTTTTGTGGAAATATCCGTTTTGGGGCCCTCTGAGTCCAAAAAAGTGGTTTTTACAAAATGTCTGTCTGTATGTATGTCTGTATGTATACAAAGCTAGAGCGAAAACTATTTGATCGATTTCAAACAAATTTGCACCAGACATGTCAAGTACACGTCAAGTATAGATGCACGAAAAAGGGTTTTGAAATTTTTTTAAAACAACCCTCTTTTTGGCCAAAAAACCCAAAAAAGAATCAGTTATTATTTTTTTATAAAAAAACGGCTCTAAAGATTTTGATAAAATTTGGCTTATTTGTAGCCTTTAATGTGCCCTACCATATGCAAAAAAAAACCGCATCTTTCTAAAAATTCTCATTTAGCTAATAATAATAATAACTGATTTTTGGGGGTTTTTTGGCCATAAAGGGGGTTGTTTTTCAAAATTTTTCAAAACCTTTTTACGTGCATCTATAAAGACCTAATTGACGTGTTTGGTGCAAATTTGTTCGAAATCAATCGAACAGTTTTCTCTCTAGATAATAATAATAATATTTATTAGTTAATCTCCAACTTTAATAAAAAATCATCTCTCCTACCCCACCCTGCAAGTCACAGTGAATCTGTTTAATAATTTAAATGTGTTTGTGAGAAAGTATGTGCCAGTTCCTGGTACCGTTTATTTATATTTGTGTTATTATCCAACACAACTCTATCAACATAAAAATCACAACAAAAGTTAAAAAAAATAACGTTAAATGTTCTGCAGGACAAACGTAGAGGAGAATTATTTACAACTACAGTCAGGCAGAAAGAAACAGCTCCGACAAAATGTACAACACTAGTGGACCTGATAATGCTTCGCTATTACTTGACTTGATTTTAAGGGTGGTTATCCCAAATCATCCCTTTGACTTAAGTAATTGAATTGCAAATGTTTTTATATCAATTAAAAATAATATTAAATAATTTTAGATTTATAGTTTGTAGAAATTTAGTAGAATTTATTTTGATTGTATAGGGGTTGCAACCCCATTTGAATCTTTTTGTTTGTAGTGACGATATTCTCTAAACAAATCCTGGTACCCAATACAATAGAAATTTTAGTAAAATTAGTTGAGTAGTTTTGGAGAATATAGTAAAAATACGTAGTTATTATTTAATTTTAAGGAAAGTTATTTCACTTCATCCCTTTGACTTAAGTAATCAAATTGCAAGTAGTTTTGTATATTCCTTAAAAATAATATAACATAATTTTAGCTTTATAGCTTGTAGGAAGCTAGTTTAATTTATATTTATTATATAGGGTTAGCAACCCCTTCCAATTGTGAATCTAAACCATCTCCAGGGACCCACTCAAACACACACAAAAAATTTCATCAAAATTGGTCCAGCCGTTTAGGAGGAGTTAAGTGACACACACACACACGTACAGAAGAATTATATATATACAAATATGTGTCGACTTTGCAACACTACTTTGACCACAACTATCAAAATCCAGTGACGGAATTCATATTTCATATTTGCACCAAACTTCCCTACAGACTAGTGTTAAGAAATGGAGCCAATGAAGTAACCCAGTATTACGTAATAAACCTTTAATTAACAAAAAGTATGTATGTATGTGTACATCGTGGGTATTATACTTATATTTTTTTTATCATCTAATTATGATTATCCTACTAAGAAATTCTGGTAGGGAGTGAAAAATTATCAACATATATTTCACAGTTATTATAGCTTATTATATCTATTATACCAAAACAATTACAATATGGAAGTCGATAATAAAAAAAGTTGATGGTAATAATTATTTAATGATATTATAAGCTGCCTCCAACCTCATTAAAGTTATCATCAAATAATGGCGTGGATGGGCGGGCATACAAAATCCATTAGAGTTGGGCTGGGCAAGGGGAAGAAAGGTTTACAACCTATAATGACAACCATGGATGCTGCTCCTCTCTCCTTGCTATACAAGTGCCTAACAGGGTGATGCTCGGCTTGCGGATGTCGCAAATCGGGCCTCAACTAATTCCATCTTCTTTAAATATTGCTTCGGACAGCCCTGTAACAACAACTGGCCTGTTATTTCGCTTGAAGATGATGATGAAGACGACATCCTCCTTTCACTGGAACAGGATGCCCCTAAAAAATGTCCCCTTCCTTACTTACAGTTATTTTTTAAGGGAATATTTCTTATCAATCATTTTTATTATCGACTTCCATATTGTAATTGTTTTGGTGTAATATAGATATAATAACCAATAATAACTGTGAAATATATGTTGATAATTTTAGACTCCCTACCAGAATTTCTTAGTAGGATAATCATAACTAGATGATGCAAAAACATATATGTATAATACATACTGTATATCATTAACACTACCAAATTACCGGAGTTTAATGAACATCAGTGGAATGAGCCTTTCACAATCTTTGGCCAAGTTGACAAAAATGTCATTTTTCTATTTTTCTTTAAATTCACCCCCACTTTTCAGAATTTGACATTAAAAAAATGTTTGAGGCATGGATTTTGTAGATATTTAAATGATCTACAACTTTTATACAATCAACATTTCTGTAAAATGAAGTCTTCATGGAGTTTTCATGAATCAAAGTGACAAGAAAGTTAAAATTTTGCAAAGCTTGAGATTTTACCCTGTTTTTGCTGCCCTATATCTCGGTAACCGTTGGTCGTAAAAAAAAACTAAAAGACAAGTATATTTGTTGGACATTTTATCCTCTACAATTCGGCAGCTATAATGGTATATGTGAAAATGCACAGGAAAGAAGTTATAGTCAAAAAACTGAAAGTTATAGTTTATATGCCAACATTTCACAGTTTTTGGCATATAAAAAAAGTTACCATGGGGCTAGGATGACGAAAACTTGGATTTATTACTACCTAATGGTCCCAAACAACATATAAAAAATTCAGGACTACCCGACCTTTTGTAGGGTAGGACCCCCTCTATTCATTGGACTATATGTATTTGTACTTCACAAGTTAATTGCTCTAAATAGAACAAGTTGTTATCTATGACAAGGTTTAAATTTGTGGAGTGATAAAGTACTCAGAGTTTGTTTATTTATTAAAGATTTTATACAATCATGTTCTGTAATACATCATACATAATCATTACTGATAACATAAAACAATGTGTTGTGCAATTTTTAATAAAATGAGTACTGTAATCATTATTTTGATATAACAGCCCCAGTTTTATTTGTGACTAAACATTCTAAGTAAGTAGGTTATATTATTTAGTTTCTGTTAGTTGGCTCTTATTACTATTATTTTATTTAGCAAATTATTTTATAAATGGGTCACGTAAACCTTTGTACTTTTAATATGAGTGGTGACAGATCAGTTAGAATAGCGTCATTTTAAAACACTACTTTTCATTATTTTCTTTATAAGTTATTAAAATTTAAGTTTTGTTATAAATTTTCACAAACTATACATTTAAAAAATAATATTTTAGTTACAAAAAAAAATTAAGTGCATGAATTATGCCCACCATTCAAATTTCATGATAACTAGGCCTATATGCAAGACCGTAGCCAGGCTAACAGGTTGTTTAAATAAACAAAATGTGCATAATAATCTCCTATATTAATTATTTACATAAAACCCCAACATTTTTTGTTCTATTACAAAAATCTTCAAAATTATAACAGACCCTTTGCAATAAAAATAAATTGTTATACTTCCGACGAAACTAAAGAGCTCTTGATTGACACCTTTGTTTCATAAGTGGTAAATAGGAACAGTAATTCAGTAGCATTTCAACTACTTGCGCCCTGGTTGAAAATTGAAAAATACCAATAAAACAAAAAATAATAATTCTTATACAATACCTTTCTTTAAGCTAGATAGCTAAAAATATATTGCACTTATATCTTAAATGGTACTAAGAAAAAATTTACCAAACGCATTTTCGTAACCTGCGACTAAGTTACTTGCGGTAAAAATGTGGTTACTACCTCTATGTATTAAACATAATTTCTAGTATTATCTACAAAGCTAGTTAACTGAATTTGGTTCATATTATTCTTAAGTTAGGTTAAAAAAATAATTTGAATTTTCGATTACTTGCATCTAAGGGTAAAATGGGACAATTGCACCCATTACTTAAGGGAGAATGTTGTAGGGGATATACATGTAGTTGTAACATTTTTAATATGGTTGATGGAAGAGGTACTGAATGCGCTTTGAAACGTGAAATATTGATAGATTTGAACGATACTAACTACGCGACGGATTTTTTACCCAGGAAACTAAGATCTTGTCGAATTTATAACACAATTTGTGTACCCGATATTCATTTCATTAACTTCTAGTTATTTGTGGTCGAAGCCACGGATATCTGCTAGTCTTTAATAATTTACCTCTAGCCTTTCGCTTGTACAGATCATACAGATTCAGGTTTAGGTATAAACGAAGCAAGCTTGTTATAACCACTCCTAGATGGTGCTAATGTATTCGTTTTTACTTGTACATGTAATACTTTTTAGAGAAAGTCTTACAAAAGAAAGTAAAGCAACTAAGCGTTGTTAATTTATCAGTTTTTTTTAGAGCAAGCCTTAGCCGAGTGTACAAGGAACCATGGGTGCCCATATGTTATTTTCTAGGAGGGGGCTAGACCGGGGTATGGGGGCTTAACACTGCTAAGGACGCACATGTGAGCTTGACACTGAACACTATGAGAAGCGGCCGATGCACAGTGCATTGCACGCCAACCCCCATATTGGGAGTATTTTCAATGCACAATGCTTTGCGAGCTTCGTACGCCAACTCCTGTATTGGGTGTATTTTCAATACACAATGCATTGCGTGCTTCGCACGCCAATTTTCGGCCTGTATGCTATGGAAGCATATGATGTGTGTCTGCTTTAAAATATTAGTGATTTTTACGTAGGTGCTAATCTCTTTAAAGAAAAATACCTGACTATAATTAATAATATACACATTTTCCTTTCCCTGGGAGCTAGGGGGAGCCGTGACCCCCCCTCTGCCCATAGGTAGGGCGCCCATGCAAGGAACATAGGTGGTACCTTCCTGGTCAAAAGATCCCAAGTTCGAATCTCGGCTGGTGATGGGGGGGGGGGGTTTATTTAGTCTCTGTTTCTGTTATAATCGTATCAAATAAAACATTGGAATCAAATCCAAGTTTTTCATTAAGTAAGGAATAAGCCGAAACGGCCGTCGTTTGAAGAATTTATACTACAATTATTGACTATTGACGACGGTAAGTTGTAATTATATTTGATATACAACAATAGTCGGAATGGCGACAAACATAATGAGTTTGATCCATTCAAAAGTACAAGGAGTTTGATCCGTTCAAAAGTACAAGGAGTTTGATCCATTCAAAAGTACAAGGAGTTTGATCCGTTGGCAGACAAAAACACTGTTGTTCAAAAAATTAATGCATTGCGTACGGTTTATAAGAAAGAACTATCAAAAGTTAAATATTCGTCAATGAAGACTGGACAATAAATCGTTGCATGTAAACAGTACTCACACTTTCAATTTAGTGCAACGATAAATTGTTACGATTTATCATAGCAAGTAAACCGGGCTTAACGGATGTACAGCGGATGTGAAGCGATCCTGGTTCAGAGTTACACTGTCCACAACTATAGTTTTCGAATTATCATCCTTTTGGTTTTTTGTTACTAAACATTTAATATCTTTGGAAAAATAAAAAAGATATTTACCTCAAATTTTATGAACATACTAGCTGACCCGTACGGCGTTGCCCGTGGTGGTTGGTATTTTCAGTCTTTTTAATGAAATTGTATTCTTTTTAAGTGTTCAGTCAGTGAGTGGTATTTGGCTTTTAAATATATAGATCTTAAATAATAAAAGCACTATTATTGTCATAATAATAAAAGCTCTAAAATTATTTACCCCCAAACCCCCCTAAAATTTATAATTTTTTTAAACCCTTTCTTAGTGAGCGCCTATGGCCCTAGAGGAAGATACATACCAAATTTCATTCCAATCTGTTCGGTAATTTTGGAGAAGTCGTGATTTAGTCATTTTTACCCCCCAAACCCTATAATAAAGATCTGAAATTATGATTTTAGTAACTTTGATCCCCCCAAACCCCCCTAAAATTTCGAAATTTTTCATACCTTTTCTTAGTGAGCACCTATAAACTTAGAGGAAGCTACATACCAAATTCTATTACAATCCGTTCGGTAGTTTTGAAGAAATAGTGATTTAATAACCTTGATCCCCAAAAAATTTCGAATTTTTTGAAACCCTTAGTGAGCGCCTATGACTATAAAGGAAGCTACATACCAAATTTCATTCCAATCTGTTCGGTAATTTTGGAGAAATCGTGATTTAGTAATTTTTACCCCCAAACCCCCCTAAAATTTCAAATTTTTTAAAACCCTTTTTTAGTGAACACTTATGGCCCTAGATGAAGCTACATACCAAATTTCATTCCAATCCGTTCGGTAGTTTTGAATAAATCGTTTTTTAATAACTTTGATTCCCCCGAAAATTTCGAATTTTTTCAATCCCTTTCTTAGTGAGCACCTATGGCCCTAAAGGAAGCTACATACCAAATTTCATTTCAATCCGTTTGGTAGTTTTTGAGAAATCGTGATGAGTGAGTCAGTGAGTGAGTGGTATTTCGTTTTTATATATATAGATGATTGTTTAAATCCATTAAGAACTAAACATAGGCCTACTACAATAATTGATTATTGCAATATCGTCATTGTTGTTACTAAGCAGAAGTGAGACTTCAGTAATCTCGAGATTATTTAAATAGTTCTGTTGTTAAAACGCATTCAACAGACATAGTAGTAAAGCTGCTTCCTTCGGCGACCGTTCAATCATTGTCTGCAGTAACTCGGTTTGGCCTTCTACGTCGTTCATCTTACAATCTACGAGTTTCATTTCACAAGGTACTTAGTGTTAATTTCTTTGTAGTTTAGTGCGAGTTGTAAGCCGGGCAATATCAATGTGTATATTTGGTTGTTTTAGAAGTAAACAAAGTAAAACTATTTAACGTAGGCACAGTGGCTGATGGTCAATTATTAGAATCCATTTCAGTTCACGAATCAGTTATATAATTAAAACTTGTTATACGTCAACTGATTCAATTTTTAAGATTTATGTTGTCTTACCTTATTTGTTTATTGCAATGTCAGTCTATTCGACCATCATCGGGGCATTGGAAGTATTCACACATAACACAACACTAGCACAAACATAAGTTTCACTCCGGTGGAGATCGTTAAAGAATAATATTGTTTATTAAAATGTAGTTGGTAGTGCACGTCATCGAACATAACTACATTAATGAACAATATTATTCTTCAACGATCTCCAACGGAGTGAAACTTATGTTTGTGCTAGTGTTGTGTTGTGTGTTAACGCTTCTAATGTCCCGATGATGGTCGAATGAACCGAAATTGCAAAGACAAATAAGGTAAGACAACATCAATCTACATTGGATCAGTTGACGTAGTCTAGGTTCAAACTTAACGGGTGTGTGGGGAACATTATTTTAATACCAATCGTAACTACAATTTGACTTTGAGACATCATGAAAAACGTGTAATGGATTTAAATCGGGTTATAGATTTGATGATAAATTGGAGTGTGTAAATTAATTATAAATTACAAATTGGGAACAATTTTTTATCTTACATACCTAACTGTATGCTTTATGCTTTATTTATTAAAATGAGGTAAACAGACACACAACGGAATAATCGCGCTGTTTAACCACAGATGTGAACTGTAGCTTCGGCTATCTTCGGGTGTAGTCGGGAGGCTGCGACAAACAATGTTATACTGGCAATAATTGGCAATTATCCCTCAGCGCCTAGGCCAAAAGGTTAATTCTTTGAGTTGAACCGGCTGCCGTATTCGATGCTTCTAGAGCCGCGCGTTGTAACTCCCTGTCGTATTCTAACAACTTTTCACTCAATATTATTGGATTTATGAAATCCAGTACTAAACATTGGCAGTCGTTAAAATATTACACCAATCTGTTTGGGAGTGAACATATAGCAAGATCCGCCACTGCGTAACTACCTATAAGGTATAGATTTTAAAAATAAAATGTAAATAATTCGACCACGCAGCTGAACCGCTGACATGAGTTGAGCAAATTTCCAAAATTAAGTTTATAGGTTTAAGTTTTAGGGTTTCAAACAACAATTTGGAAAATATATCTATTCGCACGCCATTCCGCATATTGGGAGTATTTTCAATACACAAAGCATTGCGTGCTTCGCACGCCAACGCCCGTATTGAGAGTATCTTCAATACACAATGCATTGCGTGCTTCGCATGCCATCCCCCGTATTGCGAGTATCTTCAGTGTTTTTATTATTATGACAATAGTGCTTTTATTATTTAAGATCTATATATATATATATAAAAGCCAAATACCACTCACTGACTGAACACCTAAAAATAATACAATTACGTTAAAAAGACTGAAAATACCAACCACCACGGGCAACGCCGTACGGGTCAGCTAGTATAATAATAATAATATTAAATATTACCTGTTATTGGTCCGTCATGTGACTTATTTTGGTCGTTCATGTGACTCTAATATTTTCACGGAAATGACGATTAATTAGGACAGAGGCACTTGTATCCGTGGTAGGGTGATGAAGGCAGTTGTGACCTGTACACAATGTATGACAGAGATCCAAATATACCCTCACCATCCCTAATAATTGGAATTATGGCATGAGTTGTAATTTAAACATTAATATTTACCTACTAAATAATTAATAGTCAACATTTCAAACAAGTTTTGATAATTGTAACGAGTTATCGAACTCCGTTACATAACGGTATCAGACTACTGG
>JAGFPH010000290.1:325345-347628 GCA_018207615.1 Philaenus spumarius | reverse complement strand
GCTCCCGAACGTGGAGCAGAACAACGTCAATAGGTGTTCCGTTGTAAAAGTTTATAAATTATTGATAAATCTATAATTATAAATAATTTGCATTTTTTTATTAACTATTACGTTATAATTAATATTTTTTTTCAATAATTCAGTATCTATTCATTTCATTTACATACTCGTGGAATTATAAAGTTATTAAGGGAAATACTTTAATTATTTTTTAATTCTAATATTATTTATACTAATTACTTCCCAACTAAATAAAAATAAAAGAATTAAATTTTTAATTAATTTTTTTATTAAAAAATACCATTTTATACATTTATGAACGTTGAAATTAAAAAAAAAAAATTATAATAATAAGAACTACAAGTTCTAATATCAATTTTCTTCTTCTTCCTCATCGTCACAATCTGACTTTTTACATATAAAACACAAATTATCCATAACCCTTAAAATTGTACGTCCGTAGTTACCAAGATACGATTCAAAACTAACGAATAACAGTAGCTCCTTTAAAAAGAAACCGGTCGTGAGTAAGCAATTGAACATCTGTCCTTTCTTATCTGGCTATCAATAGAAAGGTTCATACTATACAAAAAATATACAATAGAGGTCCGTTGTCCCAGGTATAATTTTAACGTTTTAAAAGAATCTATAAGTTTACGGATTTCAATGAAGATGTACTTAATTATTTTCTACTTAAAATGTAATTAATTAAAGTTTAAGTTTAAGAATTATTGAAAAAAAAATTATTTACTATAACGTAATAGTTAATAAAAATGCAAATTATTTAGAATTATATATTTATCAATAATGTATAAACTTTATACGGCGTGTTTTTAATCGGGACTACAGGTTGACCTCGAATGATACTCTAATAGTTAAACACTACGCGCGCTCTGCCCTCTATCTCGAAAATGGTTCAAGATATAAAAAAAATGTTTGAACAAAAGTTGTAGAAAATTTAATCCTCTACAATATTTATAATGAATACAAATAGCATAAAACCCATAGAAAACGAGATATTTGCAATAAATGTGTAAAATCTATTTTTTGACCTTTGACCTTGGAATATTTGTAGTCGCGGGCACTCTACTATAAGTAAGTTTTGAGACAAGTTTTAGGGTATCAAAATAAAGGTTTATTCAAGTTTATAGCTGACTATCTCTCATTCCGAGATACTTGCCCTCATTTGACTAATATTCTTGGACTATAATGGGGAAATATGGACATATGACTTACCTAACACGATTACATATTCACCAAGTGCAAACCCCAAACCACTCAATATTCAGCAAACCACAGTCGTGAAAACACCCTACTAGTTCTAAAACTGTTACATTATTAATGGTTATTTATGTTTGTTTAGCTGATGGCGGAACAGTTGCCTTGATTGTCCAAGTTGAAGGACAGAAAAATACATTCATTATCGGCCACAACAATAATCTAGAAATAATAAAATGGGATGGAATAAGTAAAATCATTGATAAAACTGAAATATATGCACGCTTAGAAAGTATGAAAGCTTCTACGAGAATAAATGATGGAAAAGTAGATCCTGCTGGACGGTTGTTTGCTGGTAAGGTTAATAAGAATAATTTGCTTTATTTTATTGCTTCAACATTGTATGATATTTATGTGTGGAGCATTACATGTTTATAATTTTACTCATGTGTTATGTTTATTTTAAGAGAATATTGTGTAAAGGCAAATGTTATAAGACATATATTGTTTCCCGACCCAAGTTCTTTTCTTCCAGCCACTTTCCGTTCAAACAAAAATCTTGATTAGAATGCAACATTTTTGCTTTTAAACTCAAGGCAGCTAATTTCAACACTCAAAGTCCTGTGAAAATAAACCATTATTTGAACAATGCTTGGTCAACATCCTTATGAACTTTCAAACTTATTTGTCTGATACTTGTTCCTATCTAACACAGTTGACAGTTTGTCCTTTTTATTCGTTTTGACAAATCTGCTCTGAAGATTGCCTCTTTATTACGCAATGTGAGTAAAGTTAGATTCCAGATAATCCTTGCATGCAATATTGTCATACAAATACATAGGCCTTTTACTGTACTACTATAGGCCTACTCTAAGTATTCAACATCTGCTCATTAACATGAAGAAAGAAATATTCTTTCAGTGGATTCAAAGAAACTGGCATGAAACTGGCATTGAAATTTGGCAACGTATAAATCAAATTATTAAGAACATGCACAGGCAAATTTTAGCAAAGTGCTGGCATATCCAGGGGTAGGAATCTTGCATCAATGACAAAAATATAATTATCGGTTTCAGGATATCCTGTATTTTGTCCACATAATTATTACAGTTTTTAATAGCAACAGCAACAAAACTGACCAACCCGACGTCACAAACTTTAAAAAATCAAATGAACTAGAACGCCTGAACGTACAAAATAATAATAAACTGGTCATGTCTCAAAAACCAGCCAAAACTTTAACAAATTGGATAAAGCCATTTTAAAAAAACGTTCATGGAATATATAGCAACAATTATTGACTTAAACTCCCAAAACCAAATGTTCAGTATAAAGACTTCAACACCAACAGGAATGTCCTACATATATGTATAAAAAAGCCATTACATATAATCGTGGGGGTTCCATTAATTAGTGATTGAAAGTCCCAAAAACTTACAAATTATATAGACAAAAGAAATAAAATTAATTTTTGTTTTATGCATAAGTTGAAGAGGCTCAAATGCCACAATGAAAGTTTTATGAAATAAGTTTTATTTTACAAAAAAAAATTCAGTGCATTACCCTAAAAAAACTGACCTTCTATAAATTCAAGGACAGAAATTTGCCTTGTGTCAAAACAATAAAGTAAATGCGTAAAATGAGATTTAAGGCTAAAGGGGAAGTTTCCTGACAAACAAAATGATCGACTGCGAGTTGATTAGGGGAAAAAAGACTGTATGTTACGGCTTGAACATTACAGACAGCACTATCTGCAAGAATAGTAACTAATACGCAAAGGTTCGGCAGCGATGCGTTTGAAAATATCGTTGACTAAGTTGAAAGTTGTTCACGATGCTCATAGCCGTTGGAGACGCCTGTATCCGGGATGTACTTGTAGATGTTGATGTGTAACTACAATGTGATTATTAACATCTGGTATGGATGACTCATTAACTACCACTATTACACTAAACTTTTAATTTTACAAAATCATACATTATAATGTTTAAAGTCAGTTTGCATTTATAAGACCAACTAATGTGGATCTCGTCTGTTTCAGGTACAATGGGGCCAAAGGTTGAAGGAACACATGATGAATTTGTACCCGAAAAAGGATCTCTGTATATGGTTAATGAAGAAAGAGATGTCTCCAGGAAGCTATCAAAGATTGGTATTTCTAATGGACTTGCCTGGAGTTTGGACTGCAAAAAGTTTTATTACATAGATTCAATGAAATTCAGAGTTGATAGTTATGATTATGACCTCACTACAGGCGATCTCTGTAAGTCTTTGCATTCATAATTAATGGTAATTTACTAGTACTGTATTGAACATACGCTTAATCCAATCAATGAAGCACACAATTTAGAGAGAATGATAAAATACAGTCTCATTCTGTAAAATAATAAGTAAATATATTTAGTTTTGGTACAGTAATCAGCTGTTTGCTCTAATATTTCCATTAACAGCTGATTTAAAAATTTGAAACAACTATTTGTATTTCTAACTTTTATTAGTTTTACTTTCTCACTATACTATAGTATAGAGAAAGTATAGTGATCGCAAAAAAAATTGATGTTGAGATTTTTGTGGAAATATCTGTTTTGGGACACCGTGAGTCCAAAAAAGTGGTTTTTACAAAATGTCTGTCTGTATCTGTATGTGTGTATGTATACAAAGCTAGAGTGAAAACTATTCGATCGATTTCAAACAAATTTGTACCAGACATGTCAAGTAGGCCTGTATAGATTCATGAAAAACGGTTTTGAAAAATTTTGAAAAACTACCCCCCCTTTTTGGTCAAAAAACCCCAAAAAAATCTGTTATATTTTTTTATAAAAAAACGGCTCTAAGATTTTGATCAAATTTGGCTTATTTGTACTTAATTTACCCTACCGTATGCATAAAACCATACCTTTCTAAAAATTCTTGTTTAGCTAATAATAATAATAATAATAACTGATTTTTGGGGGTTTTTGGCCAAAAAGGGGGTTGATTTCAAAATTTGTCAAAACCTTTTTTCGTGCATCTATACAGGCCTAATAGACGTGTTTTGTGCAAATTTGTTCGAAATCGATCGAATAGTTTTCTCTCTAGCTAATAATAATAATATTTAGTTAATCTCTACTTTAATATCACCTCTCCTACCCCACCTACAATTATGAAGTCACAGTGAATCTAATAATTTAAATATGTTTGTGAGAAAGTATGTGCCAGTTCCTGGTACCGTTTATTTTGTTTAGGTGTAGACCTGAGCCTTACTGGTTCTTTTAATCTTTATTATAACTGCTGTTATAAAACATAATTTGATTTGGGCATTTAACATTATTTTCCATCTTAGCTTTGAGGTTATTAATTCTACACCTTTATTGTAAAGAAAACATGACATATGTGTATAGAAGGTTCCAACGAGGTCTCCCCTAGTTCTGATAAATATCTCTATTCATGAAAATTGCTACTCACAGACCTGTTTTGTTTTCACTAACTAAACTTGATTAAACTAAGTTAATTACTTTATTTTTTAGCTAATGAGAAAACAATATTTGACTTTAAATCACAAAATATACCAGGTTTGCCTGATGGTATGACTATAGATTCTGAAGGAAAGCTTTGGATTTGCTGCTATGGAGGAGGCCAGGTATTGTACAAATTTGTTATTTGACTCATATTTAAAAAAAAAATGATATTCACTTATAATTATGGTATCCATATAAAGTCTGTCATTTTAGCTTTTTTTTAGAACATCGAATAGCCTGCTTTATTAGAAAAGTAAGTTTATCTCCAGCGCCGGTCAGAGGCCTAAGCCAAACAAGCAGTGCCTAAAAAAGAGTAAGAAAAGGAAAGAATACTAAGGTAACTTTTTATATGAGGGCTGTTCGGAAAGTAACCTCCGTTTGCTCACAGCGTGGGAAGTGGAGGGGATAGTGCCGCCATTCTTGTGCCGGCACACATGGCAGATAAGTCGGCGTCCAGCCATGGTAGAGTGAAGGTCGTCTGAGCGCTAGTCATTTTTCGGTCGCTTGTCAAAATGTGTGCTGCAATAGAAAATCCCAGCAAATGTGAAGTGTGTGCTATCATTCAATTTTTCACAGCTAAACAATATTCGGCAGCAGCAATTCATAGAGAACTTTGTGCTGTGTATGGCCCAAAGATGAGTGAAGGAGTTGCTCGGGAATGGGTGTGCTCGTTTAAAAATGTCCGAACAAATGTCCATGACAAAGAAAGAAGTGGCAGACCATCTGCGGTCACTGATGAACTGGTTGAGAAAATCAACGCACAAATTTGTGACAACCGACGGTTCACCATCTCAAAACTTTCGGAAGAATATCCACAAATTTCCAGGACTGTTTTGTACGAGATAGTGACTGACTGGTATGAAAGTTTTGTACTCGATGGGTCCCGAAAATTCTTTCACAGGACGGCATAACTGAACGAATGACCTCAGCTCTGGATTTTCTGATGCGTTATGACCAAGAAGGAGAATCTTTTCTGAAAAGAATTGTGACAGGAAAATTGGGTCAAGTACGTGAATCCTGAGACTAAACAACAGTCAAAGGTGTGGGGTCACACACCATCGCCAAACAAACCAACAAAAGTCCGGCAAGATTTTTCCGGCTGAAAGCTCATGGCAACGGAGTTTTGGGACTCAAAAGGGGTGCTGCTGGTTGAATTTATGGAACGTGGTGGGACAACCAATGCGGATTCGTACACTGCAACACTGAAAAACAAACGCGTTGGTCTTCTTTCACTTGGCGTCATTTTCCTGCACGACAATGCTCCTCCCACTGCTCAGGAAACCAAGACCTTCTGGGCCAGTTCAAATGGGATGTTTGGATGTTTTTTGGCATCTACCAATACAGCCCAGATTTGGCTCCCAGCGACTTCCACCTCTTTATGCATATGAAAAAAAGGCTTGGCTCCCAGCGATTTGAGGATGATGAAGAGCTCAAAGATGCGATCACCGGATGGCTCAAGGCACAGGCGGGAGATTTTTTTGTAGAAGGAATTTCAAAGTTAGTTAATAGGTATGATAAGTGCTTAAATGTTCATGGAAACTATGTTGAAAAGTAAAGGAAATCAGTAGTTTTAAGATGTATACAATACAAATTTTGTATCTACTTCTGTGTTTTATTTATAAAAAAACGGAGGATACTTTCCGAACAGCCCTCTTTAATACTAGAAAAGTACAATAACATTTTAATGAGAATGTATTTTTTTTAAATAAAATCTTCTCATTGAATAAATTATTAAAAACCAAGCGGTTACTGAGTGACAATGAGTAAACTACATCTGAAACAAAACTGTGCGCCTTCACCATTGTACAGAATTGTATCATTTTAATGAAAACAACTTTGAGTAGTTATGTGATTACTTTTTAGGACATCACATATTATAATCAATTAGAAACACTGAATCCCCAATCACAAGTTCGGTAAATAACACTACACAATTAAATTGAAAAACTTTTATTGATACTATTATTTTAGTTCCCTGATAGATTTGTTTTCTATATTTATAATACTCTCCCATTTACATTTTTATAAACCCTTCTTTGTTTTTCGTTATTTTAATTAGTTTTAAGATGTTATTGTACACGTTATTCCGTAATTTAAGTAATTTTGTGATATCTTTGTAAACTGTTTCATTTCGTAACCTAGGGCCATTCTCAAGGACTGGGACAAGTACCGTTAGCCGCTTCTACCTGGCTTTTTTTAAATATGTCCTTGGTGTAGTCACATATGATTGGTTGACCTACCTGTGGAAAGGGGGGAGAATATGTCTGTTTAGTTTTATAGAAACATTCTTGTTAGCGTTACTTTAGATTTAGCATCCTCCGATGATGGTCATCGGTTACCGAAATGTACATCAGGGAATTAGAATAACAATATCAATACATGTTTTTCAGTTTATTTGTGTAGTGTTATTTTCCGAACTTGTAGTTGGGGCTTCAGTGTTTTAAGATGTTTACATTCACACAGTACTCATTGATCTTCTATATTATAATAGTAATTAGTTGTAATAGATAATTTAATTTTAATCCTAGTACTTAAATTATTTGAATAATATGCAATTGTTTACTAATGATGCTTACCTAACAACGGAAAGATTATCATAATTTAACAAACTTAGAAAAACATACAAAACAAAATTAATAACTTCTTACTTACGTACTTGCGTTAGCAATCCTTTTAGAAGTTTTTTCTCGTTTACTGTTTCACCTTTTCATCTTCAGGCATCATCAGAACGAATACAAAAAACACTTCTCACAATTACACTTATTAACAGAGATAATTTGATGTTTAACACATAAATAAATAAAATCACAAAACGACACTTGATAAAACATTTAAGACACTTGTTAAATTTATTTATGTTACAGTGTGCGACTGTCATCAAATCTATCATATCACAAACTGTAAAAGATATGTTCAAACTGGCAGTCAGTAGCACCGAGGGGGAGAAATCTTATCTATTAAGTTAAATATTATGTTTGCCTGGAATTTTGTTTGGTCATTTAATAATTTATGTTTGTCCTTTTTGCAGCTATTATAAATATGGTAGGCTTTCAAATTGTTCAATTTATGCCCCTTACTACAACAATTCAATATTTCCATATTTGTTACTATATCAGTATAAGAATGATTCTCATTTATCAAACGTTCAGCGAAATTCGATTTTGCAGCGTTTAGTCTCGAACTGGAAGGTATGTGTTCCTTAAATCTCATTCGGAAAGGTTGCCCCGTCTGTCCAATGTAATTTTTCAAGGTCAATCATTACAATTTATCCTGTACACCCCAGCCAAATCGAATTGATTAACGGTGTTGACCCTTGGAGTTCACAAAGATTTTAGATTGTTGCCACATTGTAACCTTGCTTTTTAAAAATTGATTTTTGTTTGATAATAAAGGATTGCTAAGGCAAGTACTTAAATAATAATATTATATATAATAGTAATCAGATATGGCTACAAATACAATAATGGTTAATAACTTCATAAATATTTAATATAGACCTATAACAAAAGTTGCAGTTTTATAATATTATTAAAACAATTTTGTATATTTAACCCTTAGTTAGGCGCACCCCTAGGACTAACGTCAGTAGGCGCCAGCGGCAAAATCCCCGCACTTTCATTTTCCAGAATTTCTGTCGCTATTTTGCAGCATTTAAAATTTGGTAGGGTTCAATTTTGATTGTAAAAACTTGGCCGTTGGGCCTCAGGTCGTAAGATGCCCCATGGTAGAACCCCCCTCCCCCCCACGTGAATTTGAACCGGGCACATTTATGGTATTTTACGTTTTGATCGATTTTGGGGGAACGAAGCGAGCTATAAGGTCGTGTAAAAAAAACAAAATGTGCAGAATAATATCCTACATTTATTTTGTTATATAATACTCTAAAAAAGTTTCATTGTCGTAAGAAAAATATCAAAAAATAGTTACTTCCGGTCAAAAAAAAACGTACTTGACACCCCAAAACGTGTTCTGAGGACCATGATCGGTGCTCATTTACCACTCCTGACCTTAGGTCTCACCATAAGGGTCACTGCAATAGCTCATTTTTCCTATGGAAATTTGCTAATAAAAAAAAAAATGAAAAATGAAAAAGCTAATGAATGTTATAGGTAGAGAATGTAACATTTGGAAAATAAAAAAATCACAGCTGAACAATGTTGGCAACACAGAGCAAAGTTGTGTTAAGTCGTACCAACCTAAACAATAACAAAAAACTTACACTTAATTTTTGGACGCTAATGGGGAAAACCCCAAAGTTCTTACAGCACAAAAGCGCGCTAGCGGCAAGAGACCCGCACTGATGGGACCTTTCACTTCCGCAGCTTATCACAGATTGATGATTCGTTAAAATTAAGCAAAAGTGGCACATACCTGCTCGAAAAAGGTCAGAAGAAAGATACCTGGAACATTGTTTGTCAACACTGAACAGTTACAGCATTATTTCAGTTTTTCTGAGAATACGGGTAAATCCCCGCCTAGCGCCTAACTAAGGGTTAAGCCTAGATAGCGTATGGTTGTCATCACCTGTTATTTAACCTATAAATCATATGAATTTAAGTAGTACGCTTTTTATTTTATGAAAGTTGGGAAAATTTCTAAAAGACTGCAAAAATATGAGGTCTAAAAAGTAGAAAGGTTTCAGAAAAGTCTGTTAGTAAGGAGTACTAATAGCAGTTGTTTATAAGCCCTAAAATCACACAAATCCAATTGATTGAAAATACAATAACAAAGTGTGAGTGATAAGTTCAGTAAGCATTGGCTAGCAACATTTGAAATGTTTGTTGCATGACTACTAATTCTTAAAGCAAGTCCTGAACAATCTTTTACTCATAAGTATTTTACTAAATTTTGATTTATAGTGCTCAAGTTGGATTTTAATGCTATCAATTTATTTTTCAGATTATAAGAATTGATCCGGAAAATGGAGCATTACTACAAACTATCAAATTGCCTTCGTTAGAAATAACATCGGCTTGTTTTGGTGGACCCAATTATGACGAGCTTTATGTCACTTCAGCCAAAAAGATTATAACCAAGGAACAGATGGCTCAATATCCACACGCGGGCAGTACTTTTAAAATTACAAATTTGGGTGTTACAGGCACTCCAAGTGCTAAAGTAAAATTGTAAATATTATGGAATGTCGTTAATTACCATTAAAAATAAATTGATATAAAACTAATCAAATGGAATATTGTCTACTTCCAGTACCTTTACAGCTGATTTATCTTTTCTAAAGACTCTAACTGAAATGTAGTTTTTATGGAACAAAATCACTACCAGCAAATCACTCTTTCAAATATTTAAACCGACCTTATACAAGAAACTGAACAGGTATGTGGAAACGTTTGTCTCACTCCAAGACAGGGCACATGGTAACAAAGGAATACCTCTACAGCTTCTATTGTTTATGAATTATTGTTTATTTAGGGCGAGATTAGGACTTAAAACCATCGTGTCTGGGATGTGGGCCTGAGAAAAACTTATCCCACGTCATTGTGAAATGTGCTGGAGACAACCACCTCAAAGAGAAACTAAAGGAATTTAATAGCAACCCGGCTCTATTGCTGATAATCCTTGATTTCCCCAATGCTATTGAAAATTACTACTCAAATGTACAAGATACATCATGCCATCGGCATCGACTGATACTGGACACAAGTACTAAAAAGTATCTTAATCCAAAAGTGCGTTCCAGGCTGTTCAGAAAATGTGTACCCATAAATTTCATAGTTGAAGAAATTCTATGCTCTATACTTAGACTTTAGGTAAAGAAGTATCATTCTGCTGGATATCTGGTCAGTGCAAAGAAAGAGGAGATGAGGCCAGCAAAAGAAGCAACAGGTCTTGTTCATATCATAACCCACGTAATGGCCTCTGACGTTTTATCCGTTGCAAGGCAAAATTATCAAAGAGCGATCAGTACAAATAAACTGAGGAAGATATACGTTAATATTCGTCTTGAATGTCTTCCTATCGAGAAAATTGTCATGAAGAAGTTGTGGTTAACCGTCTGTGAATCAGACATGCCACATGCTAACATGATTATCCGGAAACGATGCTAATTTTATGGAGCAGTGTGCAGAGCCTTAGATAGTCAAAATGATTTGGCAGGGCAACACTTGAAATTTGAACTACAACTCCACAAAAATGTTTGCCCCTTATTTAGCTGTCCAATGATTGTGTAAGAATGTATTATAAATTTCCTAAAGTTAATCTTAATCAACATCCCATGGAGATCCTCAAACTATATTCTAAATGTCATGACATTATCATAAAAAAGAGCAAAGTTATGGAGAGGCAAGAACGAATGAACTTGTGTAATATACACACTGCATGCATTAGGCCGGAACTTGGCTCAGCTTCCTGTTTTGTTTTTGTGAATGACTTACATTGTAATTTTGGTAGCCTTTTGAACTGCGTACAGTATGAACAGTAAGCCCCCGTGAAAAATCACAGACAGATTAATTAGATACACATCAGAAATACACATATCATAAAAAACAACACATTTTATCTAGGCATACCTAACTATGCTGATGGGGATTTTTAACTCGGTAAATGTGTACAATTATAAGGATTTTAAAACTGTAGGCCTATTTGTTAAAATTTTGTATTTATATACGTTATTTTGGGTTTAAAGAAAGATACAAATATTATCTTTTAATTTCTTTTTATTTCATATCGATAGATCAAATGATTTAGAAGGTATTAATATTATAATGAAGAAATTAATAATCGAATAATATGTTTCAGACGAATGTTTCCGAAGTTAAACGAATAACCCTTCTTTAAATTTGTTATAAATATATATAACGTATTTATATACAGTTTATAATCTCAAAGCAAATATTATAACGTATTATAATATCACACATTTGTACATTAGTTTGAATTATAACTCATATTTTAAAAAAACAACTTCACAAGAAATTATAATGATTGAAGTTACAAACATAACTTCAAACTATAATATACACTGGGTTTATTCGGTAAAGGTATACACAATTCTACGGTAAAAAGTATTTTTTTTTTTTGATAAAGCTCTTGAACGAAAAATACATGTCATAGAAAGTGATGAGATTAAAATCAAACAATGTTTTGTTTAATGTCCCCAACCAAAATAGGCAGGTTGAGAACAAAATCTCAATGCTCTTTACAATTTAATAGTAAATAACACTAAATTTTGGAACTTGAGAAAATTATTTTACAGAATTGTCACAGACTGATGTTACTGATGAACTGTAATTTATATTTTAAATAATTGCATAATTGAAATACGTGAAGTGAGAGTAGAATTATATGAAATTGATTCATTGAAATATTGCTCCAGCACGGGGTTTTGCCAATGGTATAAATATATTTTTATTTAAAACAATTTACATTATTGAATTACTAAACAAAAAAACAAACATTAGACCGTGTATTAGACTACGTAATACATAAACCACTTGACTTTTATGTGGAAAAAAGAAAGCACAGTTTATTACTGCCTAAGATTCTTTGATCAGTATGACCAACTTGTTTGTTATTTTTTCTACATCTTTGGTCATTTCTATTGTCTTTACTCTAAAAGAATTCGACTTTGCCAATAAAGTCTTTCCTGTTCTCAGCTCTTTGTGTCAACTCGTCAGCGTCTCTTGTCATTGTCTGGATAACACTTTCTAGATCCAACTTTCTTTTCTTCGATGACTTCAGTTCCTCAACTTTAGCAGATCTTTTCTTGGCATTTTTATCTTTAGTTTTTTTTTCTTCTTTTGATACTCTAGGTGATTTTGGTATTTCATTCGTGCAGATCGAGCATAAGAAAGAAGTTCCTTACTTATGACGGTTTCATTGACGTCAGTACTTTTTAGTTCGTCGCATACTAAACATAGAGCAATCAAACTTTCTTCTTTGAAATTTCCAACAATATTTCTTTATTAATTGAAAAACCTCTTTCAACTGAAGCCTGAATGTGGGATAAAGACAAGATCAATTTGATCACTTTCCAAAGATGACAACATTGGTTCTTTGTTCCAATAAGGCCATAGAAAGAGGAATCCAACCTATCTTTAGACCTGTGAAATTTGCTGAAGTCTGTTTCTGGGTAATCAGACAATAGCAGCTTCAGTTCTGATAGAGCACTTGTGGAGAAAGTCTAAGTATAAAATTTCAAAACTACTATAGTACACCGGTATTATGAATTTTCAACAACCTGCATTCTCTCATCTTAAACTTTTATTAGGTTTGAATAGTTAAAACTAGTAACTGGTTATACACACTAAAATCAGTCAATAAAATTTAGAAATTAAATCGATACTTTGGATTAGAGGGGAAAATTCCAGGACAGAGACCCAATTTTTCCAATCACAGAAAATTCAAGGATAATTCCAGGTTTTCCAGGACAACAGATGAAATTCCAGGATGCGTATGAACCCTGACAGTGTGTATGCTATACGTCGTCCCTCTCCGCACCGCAGCTGTTTCAGGAATAATTTTCTGTTCTCTTAAACCTGTTGAGGTAATGCACAAAGCACCCGAGTCCGGTTAGAGTCTGCGTCAGATAAAAACCTACTTCTCCATGCTCGCTTCTCCAGATCCTGGATAACAGTATATGTCCATCTTCCGGAGTCCTAGCTATTCCCAGCAGTCTTGGGGAGTGTATGTTATACAGAAGCGTCTTTATGCAATTATAATTATTTGTCAAGCTTAAAAGTATGCGCCATTAGGTATTGACTATTGTTCAACACCGCTTAAAAATTGTAATTTCAAAAAATGAAATAATCTTATGCATACAAACTCTTAAGTTGATATTTACGTATTTATCCCCGCATGGGACTAGCTGAACCTATTAAGGAGGGGTTTGACATCCCTCGCGTTCCCGAGTCAAAAAACGTATTTTTAGCGAATTTCCTTAGGAAAAATGAGCTATTGCAGTGATCCTTATGGTAAGACCTAAGGTCAGGAGTAGTCAAGGAGCACCAATCATGGTCCCCAGAACATGTTTTGGGGTGTCATTAAAAATTATATATATATATATATATATACAGTAGAACCCCGATTATGCACGAGTGGATTACCCTCGTTGCGACTTAACTGCGATCGCCAAAAAAATACAAATTAAATACGTAAAAGTGCATTTTGATAACAGTAGTTATGTACTGGACTGTGTTTGTTTTGTTTTTGTAAATATGTAAATAGTGTGTGTGAAACTATGTAATTTTTCCAACATATAAAGGTAACGTAATACTGTACATATTTAAATTAATTGTTATTACCTGAACCTTTTGTATAGATTAATTAAGCACTTATTTTAGTTTTACGGTCATTTTGAACTATTTCTAGGGCATTTTAGGTTAGTTTCAGATTATCTGCGATTTCGATTATACACGGAAGTTCAGCCACCCATTATCGCGGATAATCGGCAGTCTACTGTACTAGCTGACCCGGCAATGCTTCACTATTGCACAATTATTTTGGTGAAATAAATGCGACAAATACTAAACCATGTCATACCAGTTCATAGCAGTACACCATTTACATGTCGTCATAGGACCTAGTTCAACTGTTTTGTCTTTGTGATAATCGGTGTTGCAGTTGTAGTGAAACCCTGACATTGATTTTTCAGACCATGGAAGCACCTTCATGTGACATCTTTTAGAACTGTATTTTTGAACGGCAGCCATTTTGACCTGGGCATTTTGTTGACTGTACTTTTTGGAAGCCTCACGATTAACGGCAGGATTTTTTTTATTGTATCTTTTGACAGCCTCGCGATTTACGGCGGGATTTTTTGCATTGTATCTTTTGACAGACACCCTATGTGATTTAGCACGATTAGTATTAGAAAAACCTTTTTCGCCGTTTTTCCCATGTTTCTGGGTGGTTTGAACAATGGAACAATGATCTGACTCAACAGTATCAGATGATAAACACGGTTCTGTCGACGGAGACTGAGAGTTTTGGAGATCATTGTCTGAAAGCTGTCCAATTTCCCCAATATTATCCTCCGAAGGGCAGACTCTCAAAGCAAGTTTTGCCGCTGCTAGTGAACGAAGGAGTGAGTCGAAACTGGAAGGTTAGGTGCAAACAAATTCTACTAATATAGTTCACACACACTGGCAGCTATTGAGCGCTTTCATGAGTAGATCAATTTCCCAAATTATTGTTTAAAACCCTAAAACATGTAGGTCTAAACTTAATTTTGTAAATTCGCTCAATTCACATCAGTGGTTCAGCTGCGTGATCGAATTATTTTATAGAGCCATGGAAAGTGCTTTTACCACGACTGCCAACCATAGTCAAGTGTAAGGCTCCCTGAATGCACACGCACAGCTTAAGAGCAGGTGTTAAGCTCAAAGGGATTACCTACTAAAAATCTTGTCTCTTATCGTCCTTGTTCACTAGGCTATACCAAAGGTCACATGTCTGCATTACTTCTTGGCAAGCCAGCCAGGTCCTTTCAGTTTGTCAACTGATTTTATTTTAGAAACTTGGTTACATAGTTTTCTCTTCTCTTCGGGGTCCTCGCCTTTCCCAGCAGTCTTGGGGAGTGTATGTTATACAGATGTGTCTTTATGCTATTATTATTATTTTTCATAACTAAAAGCATGCACCATTAGGTTTTGATTATTGTTCAACACTGCATAAAAGATGTAATTTAAAAAATGTCAATAAAAGGAAATACTATGCATACAAACTCTTTAGGTTGATACATATTTATCCCCGCACGGGAGGTACAGACTAGCTGCATCTATTAAGAGGGGTTTGGCGTCCCTCGCGGTCCCGAGTCAAACATACACTTTACTACTTACAACACTTAAACAAAACATAAACATACACACAATGCAAGTACATAAAAAAAATTATTACAATTTTACTTAGGAGGGGTGAAATTTAAATGGAAAATAAAAATCTCATTGAAAATATTTACAAATTAATTAAATGTTTTTTACTATAATTTTATTTTTTCCTTTAATGTTTTCTTTATTGGTGTTTTATTTCAACTCCAAACTTTAAAGTTGTTCATTAGTTTTAAGTTTTCTGTGTTTTTTCTTGTCAACTAACTTTAAGATTTTAATTATATTAGTAAAAGGTCAGTACGAAAATAATTCTATGAGAGTGTTTGACGATCTCAGATTCAACCAACGATTAAAAAATCAAGACAAAGAAGTCTGTGTACATCGTGTTTTCCAGAAATTTACTTACTCTCCACAACTGTTATTATAGAAAATCTCTTTTATTTCCTTCGTTTTAGTTGTCAATCCATGACTACCAAAAACTTGCACCATATTAATCGTGTGTTTTGTTGTTATTACGTACCAATATTTGCGAGTGGAAATGGCAACTAAACATAAGAAGTGACCGAGCCAACGGAACAAATTCTAGGTTTGTTGATACAATGTAATTTTATCGTCCAGTTTAAAATTTAACGTTTCTTTCATAATTTTTATATACAAAGTTGTTTTGTTTTGTACTCCTATATCAGTTTGTAGGTTAAAACTTACGACTACTAAAATGCAATAGTATTCAAACTAAAATTAACCCTTGATTCAAATCTAAAATATGGGCTACCGCTCATTTAGAGTTAAAAAAATATATATTTACTTTATTTTCTCAATGTTCTTTTTAAGTTTTGATTCTTAGGGTTAAGAAGTACACACGAAAAATACTCAAATAATTTTAAATTGTTTTAAATGTTTTTTAAGAATTAAAAAAAGTTCAAACTAAACTTAGCAGAATTTACAATTGTTCAAAAACTAAATACATAAAAGCAATACTTATTGTCTAAAAAATAAAATAATTACGTACTAAACTAAGAAAAACAAGAACTTATACAAAACTAAAACTTTGGAATGAATATCAGTCCAGCTATCAGTACAAACAAACAAGTAACAGCCGAGTGAAACAGATGCGTCTATAGGCGTAAGCCGAGCTAAGAACACTTGCGATAGTAGACTCATTTGCTCTGGCGACAGAACACAGACCAATAAGGTGTAAAAGTCATTGCTTATATTTTTTATTTGGTCTAAACATACTCAAAGAACATCACCCTGCACTCTATTGGAATTTTGTGAACTATGGAATCATCTAAGCTCGTGTTTGTGTATTTGCGTTTAAAGGCGCTAACTGCGCTTAGAGATTGGGTTGTGCTGCGTCTAAAGGCACTAGCTGCCCGTTAAGGGTTAAGCTGTAAGAAAAATTGTATTTATGGAGAAAATAAACGTTGATTTTTGTAGGTTTATCCATCTAAAACATGTCATTATGTCATTTTAGTGCATAGTCAGTTAAATACGGTCCCATCTAGTCCGAATGAGCGGCACTCTACAGACTTTAACATTTACCAATATTTAGTACAGTAACAAAACTCACTTAGCACAGTGAAATTCTTGTTTGATCTAATCAACCATTTACAAATTAGACTTAAATAACTTTTTTCATTTATGATGACTAAATCTAAAATTTAATAAAGAATTAATTTAAAAAAAAGAAAACTTTAAGGCAGATTTCCATTTATTGTTTACAAATTCAAATAAAATAAGATTAATTATAGTTCTTATTTTAATTCTATATTATAATATTATTGACTTACCTTCTAGTTGCAAATTATGTGATAAATAATATTTCAACGACTATCTTTTATTTTCAAGATAGGAATATTCTACCTAAGTCCCTTCTTATCTCAATGTCTCTTTAGAATACTGCTATTTAAATAGTGATATAAATTACCGTTCTTAAAATTGTACTAGGAAGAATATAAAAGTCTTTACAAAATGATGTGCTTTCATTGTTTTAAAAGATGGCTTAGATTATTTTACTAAATATGAACAAATAGAACAAACACAAAATATTATCTTTACATCAATTATATTAATAGAATTATATTCACAATATAGTTTATATTTAAATCACATTGTTTTGAAGTGTACCCACACGATGTCAGTTCCGTTTACATACACTCGATTTCACTTTTTGTTTTGAATGGCATTGCATAACCAATCCATCGCCGGATCAAGTCCTTCACCTTTAGTAGCTGATGTTTTAAAGATTTGGAATGTTCTGTTCTTCAAAGCGTCGAGGCCAAGAGCTTGATGGACTTCAGCTACGCTCATACAGCCTTCCATATCTTGTTTGTTCGCTAACACAACTAATATTGCACCTTGAAGTTCTTCTTCCTAAAACAGAAAAATAAAACATTTGTTTACTATTTTTTTAACTGCAAACCCAAAAAATACAGGGTTATTAAAAAATATGGATCCAATTTAATTAATTTGTATTTTATAAAGTATAAATTGGTCATGAACAATCTACTTGGTAATGAAAAGAGAAAGTTTTTAACACAGGTTATAAATGTTCAATGTGTCCCCCCCCCCTCCTTTGCTGCACGACAAACATCTAAGCGGTAGTCAAACTCGTCCTACACACGAAGAAGCATGTCTTGTATTATTAAGTACATAGCAGCAGCGACACAATTCCGCAGGTCGGCCAGAGTTGTTGGTAGAGGTGGGACGTAAACAGCCTCCTTAACGAAGCCTTACAAGAAAAAGTTACATGTTGTGAGATCAGAAGATCTCGGTGGCCATAAGTGTAGAACCAGGTCTTGATTTCCCATGCGTTTTATCCAGCGCCGAGAAAGGGATTAATTTGAAAATCCTCGGACATGACGGTGAAAATGGTTCAGAGTTCCATATTGTTGGAAAATGAAGTCTTGTGAATCTTTGGTAAGTTGAGGAAAAGTATGTTGTTCCACTTACAGTGCTTTCCACAAAAAAGAATGGTACATAAACTTTTGTCCATGATAATGCACAGAACATGTTTATCTTCGTTGAATCTCTCTCATGTTGCAATGTTGGACGGGGATTTTGCAAACATTGTGTCTATTCACTTTTCTACTAAAATGTAGCTTCATCGCTAAAAATTATGCATGGTAGAAATGAGTCATCATCCATCATTTCTAGCATATGACCACATAATCCAATACGCCTACTGGCGCAATACTCTAACAGCCGTTTTCGCAACTATCAACGCCCAAGCGGTGGTAAACAAAACTTTGGAACTATTTTCTTCGGTATTTTAACTGTTCATATACAATTTATATTTCATAAAATACAAATTAATTAAATTGGTTCCATATTTTTCAATAATAATTTTCCTGTATGCACTGCTTATCACACAAAAGACACTTAAAGTAGACAATACAGAAACCATTACACAATATTAATTTTTTTTTTTAGGATTGTTAACTAAGAAAGGCTTGTTATAGATCTTTTAATTGTGTTGATAATTTAGTACCAAAAGAAAATTATAGAATTGAATAAATAATGTAACATATTTTATAAAACACTTCAAAAGTAATTCTCTTCAATTTTAACAAAATAGGTAAAAGTGCAGATATGGGTGACCAAAAATTGTTACATAATGCTAAGAAACCACAAATTTCCTATAAATATTCTGAAACTGTAATCTCTTCTGATTGTAAAAAAAGCAAATCACAACCATCTTTGACAAATGTTAAAGAAATATCAAAATAAAACAAAATAGCACATATTCATAATGTTCAGCCATTTTACAGTAGTAAATAAATAAACGGTACCAGGAACTGGCCCATAATTTCTCACAAACATATTTACATTATTAAACAGATTCACTGTGACTTCATAATATTGTAGGAGGGGTAGGAGAGGTGATATTAAATTTTATTATTAGCTAGTAGAGAGAAAACTATTCAATCAATTTCGAACCATATGCCAATTAGGCCTGTATAGATGCACGAAAAAAGGTTTTGAAAAACAACACCTTTTAGGCCAAAAAAAACCCCAAAATCAGTTATTATTAATTAGTTAAACACAAGAATTTTTAGAAAGATGTAGTTGCTTGCATATGGTAGGGTACATTAAGGGCTATAAGCAAAATTTTATCAAAATTGTTAGAGCTGTTTTTTTATAAAAAAATAATAACTGTTTTTCTTTGCCAAAAAGGGGTTGTTTTCAAAATTTTTCAAAACCTTTTTTTGTGCATCTATACAAGCTTAATTGACATGTTTGGTGCAAATTTGTTCGAAATCAATTGAATAGTTTTCTCTCGAGCTTTCTTTACTTACAGACAGACATACGGACAGACATTTTGTAAAAACCACTTTTTTGGACTCAGGGGTCCCAAAACGGATATTTCCACAAAAATCTCAACATCAAATTTTTTTGCGATTACTGTACTTTCTCTATACTATAGTTTAGTGAGAAAGTAATAATTATTACAGTGTTGGCAAACCTATAAGTTTATAATCCATATTTGTCCGTAACTTGGAACAGTTTCATATTACATAGACGAACTAACTAAAAATTGCAAAATTATACTATACTTGCTTGATGAAAATGATAACCTACATTATTGTTGCAGTTTACAAATATTTTTAGAGTTAAATATGTAATTTAAAACTACCTTGCTTTGCTCGCATGTTATTCGTGTGACATATATGCATTCGTTTTCTTAACTTGTCACAATATATCCAACTGATAAATATAATATTAATTTGTATCACGTTGATCCATAAATTACTATTCTGTTCAATTTACGCATGCTAACGTGTTGTAGGATATTGTTCTTAACAAAATTTGGCAATGTTGCAAACATTATTTATTTAGTTTTTAATGTGATTTTTTGCTGTGGTTTGGTCTAGTTAGTGTTAGCACACTTAAAGTTGTAAATGAAAATGACTGAACAGAGAAAAAACTACACTTTGTAAGATTACTTTTGTTTGTAATTAAAAACTAAGGTTAACACAGAAAGAACGCTGATACTTGAACCTGCACAATATGTGTTGAAGATTCCATGGCATTACCACAATGCCTCCTAATAAGGGAGTGTAAATAGTAGTAAACATTTAAATATACAAAAAATAAATTTTTTGGGGGAAATTAAGTTGTTTTCGAAAATTCAACTAAATAAAAATTCTTAAAATAAATCATTGCATGTAGTTATTACAAATTTTCATAGGAAAGATGAGCTATTGCATTGACCTTTATGGTGAGACCTAAGGTCAGGAGTAGTAAATGAGCACAGAGCATGGTCCCCAGAACATGTTTTGGGGTGTCATTAAAAATTGTATATATGTATTCGCAATCTAGCAGCCGCATTTTAAGTTCGAGTCGATCCAAATTTGGTACACACATTAGTTGTCTGAAATAAATATTTTTTTAGATTTTTCATACTAAAATGAAACTTTAAGATGGTTTATTTACAAAAACAAATGTAGGATATTATTCTGCACATTTAGTTTTTTTACACAAACTTATAGCTCGCTTCGTTCCCAATCAAAATTGATCAAAACTTAAAATACCAAAACATACCCGTTTCAAATCCACGAGGGGGCATCTTCTGGATCAAAGGCCGATGGCGGAGTTTGTACGCTGTAAGCGAAACAAAGCAGTCCACAGCCAGAGGCAGCAAGGTCAAAACAAGTTTTTCAGCCAAAAGTGGAACCAAAGAACGAGTTTGTCGAAACTGGAGGCTTAGGTGCAAACCAATTCTATTAATATATTTCGTAAACACAAGCAGCTATTCAGCGCCTTTGTGAGAAGACCATTTTCCCAAATTATTAGAAACATATAAATTTAATTTTGGAAATTTTCTAAACTTACGTTAGCGGTTCAGCTGCGTGATGGAATTACTATATTATGTAATGTTCAACACGTTTGCTACCACCATAGTACATTTTTATATAATATAGTTATCTGGCTCATAAGCATATTGGGTTGCTTGGTCCTATTAAAATAAAACAAGACAGCTTATATTTGCGCCAGTATCTTCTTCTTTCTTAAAGGAATGTTATGTAAAACTGAGCTTTTTTATTGGCTCCATCTTCCCACATCAGTCTGTGCAATGTCATGCTTGGTCTCTGAATTTTTTAATAGGTGTGGCAATAATAGTGTTATAAAGTTGACATATCTGTGGACCATAACTGTTTCTTTCTATTTCACTGCAGCTGTTGTAAATCATTCTACAGTGAATTTATATGTCCTTCAGAACATTACAGGTTACCTTTTAAGCAATTATAATAATGTTTATATTTGCTATCGGCTTCAGTGTTTATAATAGTGTAGGAGAAAAAAAATTAATTTATCTAATAGTGAAATTGGAAGCACAGTTACTAGAAATTCGGATGCAAGTTTACAGTTTAGTTCTGCCAGAAAAAGTTAATACTATATCTCTTCTCCAGTTATTCAAAATATATAATTTTCTTGCTATAAGTACCACATACGAGCAAAATATAAAAATACTCAAAACTGTTAAAAATATATTTTAAAATTTACAAAATCAAATTTGTTGTCTCCAATTACTTTCAGTCTGTTGTAGGCAATTACTTTCAGGATATAACCTATAACTAGTAAATGTATTAACTAGATTCGGAGCAAAAACTTTAAGCTAATAAAACAAAACAAAATTCCTTACCCTTAACATATAGAGAAGTTCGTCTTTGGAAATACCTATTCGATCTTTATCTGCAGAATCAACAACGTATATTATAGCATCAGTGTTAGAGTAATAACAACGCCAGTAAGGCCTGAAAACATATTAAATCAAACAGAG
>JAGFPH010000290.1:293559-324945 GCA_018207615.1 Philaenus spumarius | reverse complement strand
TCCGTTACAAGATGGCGTCCAACTAGGGGGCTATTAAACGAAGGCGAGGTGGATGTCGTGGCGACTTTGAAGATTTTTTGAGGCGTTGTGGCAGGCAACCAACAATCTCAGATTGATAAATATAATTCTAAATATGGCAAATAGAGTTGAAATGAACGATTCAGGGTTAGACCTAGATCAGTCCATCAGTGTGCAGGATGAGGTGGTAAATTCAGGAATGAGTGAGATAATCAAAGAAAATGTGAGTGAGGTTAGGTCGAAAGAAAATTCAAATGATAGTGGGTTGGATGCAATAATGTGCTTTATGAAAGAGATGAATAATAATTTAAATAGTAAGATTGAAAATTTGAGTATAGAAAATAAAGCAAATATTGAAAATTTAAGTGTAGAGATCAAAACAAACAATGACAATTTAAACTCTAAACTAGACAATCTCCAAATAGAGATGAAAGATTTTAAAGTAGAAAATGACTTGAGATTCAGTAAAATTTTAAAAAGCCTAGAAGTAAAGATAGAGTCAACTGACAAATTAGTAAAAGTAGAAAATAGTGTGACCAAAGTAAATGACAGTAAAGTTGATGAGTTTGAAAAGCCTATTCTAACAGTATGTAAAAATGAAATACTTAATGTAAATGAACTAGTTGTGGAAGAATTATGCGACGATTATGTTTCAAGAAATGATATTGTAGAAAGTAATGTTGTAGAATTTGAAATTGGAAAAGTGGATAAAGATGTTAATTATGATGATTTTGAAATGATTAATGATTTTAATGAGGATATGAGTTTGGGTTTAAAGAAAGTAAATGTAAACAAAAATAGGCTTATAAATTTTAAACAGGGTTGTGATTTTGAAGGCAAATATTTTGAAGTTGTCAAGAGGGGTTTGAAAGTGAACAAAGAACAAAAAATGAAACGTGGAAGTAAGATTTACAAATTGAACAATGTTAAAAAAGAAAAGATAGCAAAATTAATAAAACATAGGCTAGGCCTACTTATTTTGAAGAGGCCTGCAAGAAAAAAGAAAAAGTTACTTACCTGATTGGTGTTCGATCCTTTTGTACATAGTTTTTTGTTTTTTGTTCATTTGTTTTTAAATAATTTTTGAAAAATATAAACTTGAAATATACCGTATTATAACTTGTAGTGCGAATGGGGCGAGTCTGAAAGTTTAACGGGGAGTGGTAAACTAAAGATTTTAGATTTGTTTTCACTAATTTTTAAATTCATTTTAATAAAATGTTGTAGGGGGTTGTACGTTGGATACAGAGGATGTATAACAATGCTGTGATCTTCAACAACATGTTTGGGAGTTTGATGGGGGTTGATTAAGGAATGGATGATAGGAGATATGTATGAGGGAAAGGAAATGAAACATAGTAAATATTTTTCAAATTTCAATTTTATATTTATAGTTGATATTTCTCCATAGTTATAAGGATGGTGTTTGCTGACGCACACCATCACCAACTTGTTTTATGTATATACACATACGTCGTTGAGTATTTTATATTTTTATTCTTTCCATTCTTGTCTGGTTATTGCACTCTGATGGAATGATCCATATACGTTGTCTGAGAGGGGGTCATTGCCATTTTTGGAGGTCTTATTCACAATTTGATATGTAGGTGATGTGTTGAATTGGTCTGAATGTATGTAAATGTAAATGTAAATTTGAATATTGTAAAGAATTTGATTTGTGGTGTGAATGATTGATTTAAAATGTGTTAACTAAGAGTGATTGAGTGTAGAGTTGCCACAGGTTAAGGATGAAAATAGGTGAATTTTATTTGTTGTCATGATAATCTATAATGTGTAAAATTGCAATTGATGTATAATGTTGATTTGCAGGAGATGTTGAGCCTGATAATATGTTGAGAAATGGACAATGAGAGCTCTGATACTTGAATGATTACAATGATGTATAATTTGATTGATAATCTTGATAATGAGTAATGATATGTAAGCTTGATTTTTTCAGTAATGTTGATTGTAATACTTGATTGTGAAACTTAATTTTTATGTGTAACTGATTTTTAATGTTGTTTAAATTGTGATATCTGATTTTAATATTTGATTGTTTTGAGATGATTTTTGAGTTTTTAATTTTTGGATTTTTTGAGTTTCTAATTTTTTTTGAATTTTTGATTTTTTGAGTTTTTGAATTTTTAAATTTTTTGTGGCAACTAATAGTTAAGTGAAAGTAAACATTGACAAGTGAAGTATTTTGGAATAAGAATAATGATTGAAATTTAAGTATAACTTGTAAATTTGAAATTTTTGAACAATGTAAAGACCAAATTTCTTTGAAATTTTAAAAAAAAAAAAAAAAAGGAAGAAAATTTTTCTTCTCTGTTACATGGACTGTGGTGTTTTTGGTGTTCATGAAAGCAAATTCCTTGAATTTCTTTCATGAACAGGGGGTATCTGTAACACTTATGTCCATGTCACAGAGAAATTAATAAAATAAAATATGAATCAGCTGTTTCCTATAGTGACTAATGGAACAGAGATTTGGTCTAAATGAATAAATGACGCAATACATAAATAATACTAATCATTTAATTTTTTCATATAAATACATTTCTTAATGACGCAAAGTAATTACAGTAGAATCATTTTTTTTATTACAAATAATAAAACATAAAAGCAGACTGTAAAAGTAGGTAATGTAAAAGCAGACTTAAAAAACATATTAATATATGAGCGTGTGTAAAAAGTGAAAATTATACAGAAACTTTATTTCAACGAGTGGTGAGTTATAAGCGAACAATATGAAGCGGTATTTAAGACTATAAACAGTTCGATAAATAAATAAATAAAAAGAATATAACAACAGTACAGAGCACAATTTAATAAATCGAAAACTTAATATGATAGTGTGTACAGTGATCATGAAAGCAGCTGGAAGAGAGAGAAGGGACCAATCTATGTATATAAAAGAACACAGATGTCACGGAATGCAGAACGTAAGTGGAACGTTCTGTTTCTTCTCGGAATAAGTTGGAAGGGAAGGCAAGCAAGCGTCTTCTATCAATATGGCGTTATAGCTCATGTTTGTTGAATGAAGCCGGCGTGTGTTTTCGCAAGAAAAATGTGATTTTCTTTTAAAAAAGTATTGACAAGTTGGTCAAAATGTAAAGTAAATGTACTTTGGAGGTGACGTGATTAAGAATATTAAGCTGATCATGTGGAATTGGTTGTTTATCGACGGATATTCTTTCGATGTGCTTTGTTGGAACTAGCGTGGGGTAGGCCTCGGAAGTGAATTGAATTTACTATAAAAATCCTAGGTAACAAACAGTGCGACGAATAAAATAAGTGAAACCGTAAGTAGAAATGGCCATTGGACGTATTTTTTGTCTGCAGGTATTAAAATTTTTCAATTTATAAAAAAGATAACTTCATTTAATTTCTATTGCGTCATTACTTAAGATATGGTTCAGGAGACTTTGTAAAATTGTAAATAATTTCTTGACTTGTTTGTACATATATATCACTATGTTTATGTTTCTTAATTGCTGTAAATATCCATTTTTTATCATGTTCGAGTAAACAATTGTTGTCTTGCCGCAATGCCTTGAATTTCTTTATATAGCCACGTGTGTCCATTTAGTCACTACTTTAATTAGCCAGGTTCCCGCCCCTAAGAAAATAGAGTTAATTAACAAGTATCTTTCAGTGATTAGTAATTATAAGTAAATATATGCAAACAGAGCATAAGTGAGGTTATATGTGGATTATCGTAAATTATCATGAGTATTATTTTTTTTTATTATTGAGATTATGGGAGTCAAGTGAAGGTGATTTTTGAGGTGAATTTAAGTAAGGTGAGTTTTAAGGTTATGATAATAAGATGAGTTGAAGTAAGGTGAAATATTAATATTGTTCTACGTTGAAGTTGAAAGAAAGATGTTATGGAGAGTTAAGGTGGGCGATGATTATTATTGTGGTGAGGCAATGGGCCTAGGAGGTGCATAAGCAATTTTAAGTAGTATATGAGCGACGATTTTTGTTTTTTAAGGTAAATAGGTAAAGGAGGTGTTGAAGAGATATCAGTAGTTATTAGATAATCCACATATAGCATTTTTATTTTTGATTTAAAACATATTTTTTTTATTTTTGAACTTTTTATCGAACCCCATTTTTTTTTTTAACACAGCATAACTTAACATTTTATTTTTATTCTTGTAACCTTCCGTTACAAGATGGCTTTCCCAACGTGGGGCTATTGAATCAAAGAAGATTATTTATTTTATTTTTTGTAACCTTCCGTTACACTCATTTCTGAAACATAGTATTGAGGTTATGTTAATCCTGCAATAATTTTTACTATATTTAGTTAGGCCTGGTTTCAAAACTTTAGTTGACAGGAGATAGTAGAACTAGGACTAAAAAGAAAGCCTCTATCGTTTCTAAAGCATGTATTTGAGGTTATAATTAATCTTGTAATTACTGTTAATATATTTAAGCCTGGTTTCATAATTTTACAAACCTATGTACAAACGAGCCAAAGATTAACGAGATTCTTTAGCGAATTTTCCAACTGCGAGCGAAGCGAAGCGTCCAGGGGCAGAGCCCCTAGTAATCTAAAAGAGAAGTTCAATCCTTATATTGTTTAATTCACAGTTAACCCTTTGTGTTCGAAAGGTACTTCGTGGCATAACTGGGAGATCAGATAAATTTTGATAGCGCAATGCCTGGAGTTTGGCTGTCCCCAAACGTGTTCTCTTCCTCTTTCCGACTGCAGCTCATTATTTCCAGTAACCTTTTTATGTTTAGGGTTTGAAAATAAATGATGTCGTTTGTCTTTTTACTCGAAAGTAATAAGCTAATATTTACTGTCATTTTTGCAAATTTATTATTACATGTTTATTGATTTGAAAAAAACAGTTCAATATATTTTTAATTTTAATTATTTTACTGCATTTATAAAGGGAATCCTATAGACATATATATGTAAAATCAAAATAATTTAAAGTGATGTACTAACGCAAAACCTTAACAGTTACTTAACTGTATCAGAGGGTAGAACACTTATAATAACATGAAAAGCATATATAAAATAGTAGATTTTTTGTTAACTTGAGATAGTTTACTTTTTCGCCCGAGACGGTGGAACACATATCAGCAGTTAAAGACGAATCAAACCCACATCTAAGCCAGATGTATAAAGTACTTGTCCTAAGTATCCTGTAGAGATAGGGATGGCCATTGATTAATGCAACTGTGGGTGATAGACATCCTAGTTTTATACACCACACCATATTGCAGCATGGGGGCAACCTATTCGAAAAAATGCTCCTGAATATAGTTGCAATGTTCAGTTGCATATTTATCTACATTGAATTGTTTCATAATAAATTGACGTTACAGTATTGTCAAATCTTCAAGTTTACAATCGATATTGACATAACTGAACAATTTCATATATTTAAAAAAAAAGTATAAGTTTGGCCTAAATACTTAATTAAAATCTTCCCCTAAACTTGCATCTTCTTTTGTTGTAACATAATAATTTTTCGTTGTTCGTAGGCTACTTGTCACACATTTATTCAAACGATATAACCTATATAAAATTCATTTTTTTATTAAGATGTAAAATTCAAACCTATCACTAAACTAATCTCACTTCGCTCGTGTATCCTTCTTGGAACATATTTCCATTTGTTTTTTGTCATGGTACCTGTCGCAAATATATAAAATTCATCAAATAAATAAGTCATACCGAAACAACATATAGTAGTATTAACTTTGGCAACACTGTATTAATCATATTTGATCACTTTTTCTGCTTGCAGTTGTAAGATGAAAGATCACTAATGACCTCAAAAAACGTTTTCTAATTTTCTATAATTTGTTTGAGACAATGTTTAAATGTTAAAATTACATTTTATAATTGTAAATATTAAAATGTATTGTAATTAATTTACTAATATTTTTGTTTAGTAACTTACCTAATGCTAGTCTGTCCTCCTAAGTCCCAAACTTGGAATTTCAAATTGTTAAATGTTACTTGTTCAACATTAAACCCAATCGTAGGAATGGTTGTAACAACTTCTCCTACTTGCAATCTATATAATATTGTTGTCTTTCCAGCGCCGTCTAAACCTAGTATTAGAATTCTCATTTCTCGACTACCCAGTAAAGATTTAAAATAACCAAGTAACTGACCTAAAAAAATAAAGAAATCCAAGCACAAATTAAAATATCCGTTTGAACACATATAAACATTTTTACTTTTAAAACCATTTAACTTTGATTTTAACAATAAGTTACAACTTATGGCTATCAAAATCTAGTTTTATTATTATGTCATCAAGTGAAGAAATTGTAATCCTGTGGAATCAAGATAGAGAATAGACTAGTGTATCAAAATGTAAATAGACTTTCTCAATATAAATGAATTAGCCTATAATAGGCGTACCTACACATAACTTTTCAAAGAATAGTTGGGTCATTCCATGTCAGTTCAACCACACCATGACACCCACCATCTCAGATTTTGATGAAACTTGGCATGGTTGTTCTATTTATTGATTTAAGAAACCATACCAAATTGTTTTGCTCTATCTTTAATAGTTTAGGTTTTACAGCCTCTTAAAGTTTTTGGATTAGTGTGATTTTTATCGCTCGGCCGCAGAAAACTAAGTTTGTTTTACGATGAAAAATAAATTATATCTTTGTTAGTTACCCGCCAATTTAGATGAAACTTTTCTTGAGTATACATCAATATGTCAGGAAGGATTTAAAAAATGTACAAAGCTACCAAGTGTTTATTTGGGACCAGAAAAAAAATCTTAAAGTGTCATTTGTAGGATTTTCAAAACAAAACGCAGGGTTCTACGATAAATGAAATATCCCCTAAAGGGAAAAGGATAATCATGAAAATATTTTTTTGTTTTTTTTCTAAGAGATGAGCTCTATCACATGAAAGAATAAAACTAGTGGGTATTTTACTCCTTTATTATTTTTTCTCACTTCAAAACAATTTATTTTTATTATTTCATTTTACTAGCAATTATATAATTAATAATTTACGAAATAGAAATAGGAACATTAGGTAGTTTTATTTTAATCTCTTGAAGCCAGTTTAAAGTATATGGTTGAATACTAGCTAAATAAATATGGTTTCAATTCTTATTATTGACACAGGTTTTAGGTAAACGACAATGGTAAATAAGTTGAAATCACTTAATTCTTAAAACTATGAAAGTAAAGATAAGCCTACACTTTTAGTAAAATCTATTGGCCTACAACATTTTATTAAAAACATAATTTCAAATCATTCTATATACAAAAATTTTTTGAAATGAGAAAAAATAATAAAGGAGTAAAATACCCACTAATTTTACTCTTGCATGTGATAGAGCACATCTCTTAGAACAGAAACAAAAAAATATTTTCATGATTATCCTTTTCCCTTTAGGAGATATTTCATTTATCGTAGAACCCTGCGTTTCGTTTTGAAAATCCTACAAATAACACTTTAAGATTTTTTTCTGGTCCCAAATAAACACTTGGTAGCTTTGTACATTTTTTAAATCCTTCCTGACATATTGATGTATACTCAAAAAAAGTTTCATCTAAATTGGCTGGTAACTAACAAAGATATAATTTATTTTTCATCGGAAAACAAACTTAGTTTTCTGCGGCCGAGCGATAAAAATCACAATAATCCAAAAACTTAGAGAGGCTGTAAAACCTAAACTATTAGAGATAGAGCAAAACAATTTGGTATGGTTTCTTAAATCAATAAATAGAACAACCATGCCAAGTTTTATCAAAATCTGAGATGGTGGGTGTCAAAATCATTTTTTTGTGGTTGATTTGATATGGAATGACCCAGTTTAGTTCTTAATTTATATTCTATTTTTGACTGATAATTATCAGGGTTTTTAACCTTCAATCACACACAAACTTATAAAGTTAGGCTACCGTATTTATGTACTTCTCCACACTTCTCACTTACAAGCACAGAAATGGCATTACTAATACAGTACCTATATTAACTTCATCTAAAAAATATACTATATTTTTTATGAGGAAAAAGACTTTTCTATAATTAAAATATTATTGAACGTTGTGTAATTGTCTATCCTGACATTGAACTGTCACTCTACCACATTAAAATTGTCTAGGCGCAAAAAACAATGACTATACAAATACCAAATATTGACATTCATTTATGGAATACAAAAGTTATAGGCCTATGGGATGACATAATATACCTATTGATTCTAATAATACCCTATATAGCTTTACAATCTGGTAATTTACTATTATTGATATCAGAAGGTTAGTTTATATTCATGCTGTTATTTTATTCTTTTTTTTACAAGTGATAACATTTCAACAAATAAAATCCTGATTACATGAACGATTCTGTGCATCGACTGCATCAGTTCTCCCACCTTCCTTACAACTAGCGTATACTTAGAGCCACAAATTCAATACTTTGAAATTTAATACAATTAAAATTGTATGAAATTGCAAAATTGTGTGAAACATGGATGGATAATGTTGCAGTTGTTTACTTTGTCTCCTATTTCATCCATAAGTTGTTATAACAGCAATATTGCAAACATTTTATTTGTAACACATATTTTGAGAAAGTAGTCCTGTATAATCTTCGACTAGATTATATCCTAAGCCTAATTGTTTTTCAGTTTACCTTTTTTCATTGGCCTATTTTAGGTTAGAACTAGGATTGATTCATTTTTATAAAAGTGTAAGAAAGGATTATTTCTTTTTCTTCAAAACACTGTTTACAGTTGTTTTATTCATATTCATTATGGTATCCAGAATAAAATTTGCCTACCCTATTAGGTCAAAACGGCACAACTTTACTATTCGACTCTAGGCTAACCTATTTAGTCACAGTATGTTTACCTGTATTCAACATTTAACAGTAGAATGTAAAACAACGTCGTTGTCTGCAAAAATATTAGGTTAGAGTCGAATAGTAAAGTTATGCCGGTCAAAACAAATGTTATTGAGTAGGCAACATTTTACTAAAATTAGGCCTATCCTTCTTTAGAACTAAAACAAAATAACATTTAAACAGTAAGAAACTGTAAGTATAAAAGTGGGCTATAGTCATAGTTATTTATTAAGGTAATTTTCTTATGTACATGGGTTATAATTATTTTAAAGTGTCTTATCTTTTGAGACGGCCTATCTTCATGCAGAAATATGTTTTCATAACCTCTTTTCTAGTCATCGATAGATACATTGTGTTCCGTGTTTAGAACGAAGTTCAATACATTTTTATCTTAAGGTATTCGTCAAAACTTACCCATTATGATAGTTGATAGTACTCAAAATTGGAAGTACATTCAATTTTATTAAAACTTATACCCTTCTGAAAACTACTATACTGTTTATTAACAAATGTCACATATATCTAACACTAACAGACAGGGACAGGAAATTTGTCGGCGATTTGGAAGCAGTGGTTTCTTTATTTCGTTTGTATTTATCGCATTTTTTATCTTTTATACATAATACGGTTCTAATCTTGGTGGAGAAAGAATGTTTTTTAACTTTACATATATTATTATCAATATAGATTGAAACAGTGATTTTAAAGTCAGATTAGTATATATGTAATTATGTTTTTAATTATTTTAGCCGTAAGTTTTATTCGTTTCCCAATACATCACACCAATGATATTATAATTTTCATATTATAACATTGTTATTTTTCGTCTGTTTTGTTTGAAACAAAAATTTCAATTAATTAGAAATTCGTTCAAAATGCATTTTTTGTTCCTAGTTTTAAAAAAATATTATTAATTCAGCCTTTCTAAAGTTAAACCTTTCCTGAAATATTAATTAACGTTTCTCTACTTCCTCCAAAAACATATCCTCTAACTATTGAATTTATCCTAAAAATAATGTTTTTCAAATTTCCCTTATCAGTTTTTGATTTCTTGCATTCCACCTACTCAAAATTCTATCACAACAATGGTCTTTTCTACAAGAAATACAAAATTGCGTCTAGCAGAGAAACTTAACATTTCCGGACCTATGTTTGTAAGACTTTTTATTCATGTTGGCCCAATGTAACCCACATAATATCTTGAAATTTAAGAACTCTGTATAGTTTACACACATATTATGCAAATGATTTTTTTAACTAGTTCCAGCTGTTACAACTTATAATGTCTTATATGAAAAACTCGGACGGAGCTAGGTCAGAGTTCACCAGGGAACAGTTCAGTCGGAGTAGTGTTGACAGTTGATGATAGTCGTCGGTCGCCATCTGTCTCACAACTCGTATTCGAGAAAGTAAAGCACTATCCGACTCAACTCGGGCCGAGTTCGTCAAATCAGAGCTGCAAGGACAAACTGCTGACATGATACGAGTAGCGCCCGAATGATGTGCGTGCAACATCCAAGTTCGCTTGGTCCGAGCTTACTTGTATCGTGTCAACCCAGCTTGAGTCTTACAACTTTGAGTTATATCTTTATGAGAGATTAAAACCCTATGGAGTAGATCCAGGCTACATAGTTTTCTACAAGTGTTACCAGAGCTGATATTGCTCCTACTGAACTAGAAGGTTGATGAAAAAAGTAGACAGATTATGTTCCATTGATCATATTGAGGTTCTATATTCCATAGCATCTTTTGTGGGAGTCTGCACTTATCAAAAACCAACATGGAGGTTTGGCTTTGTTCCTCCAACACTTCATATACTAATATACAGTTGTCTAAGCAACAAGGTCAATTGAGACTCTTGGCCCAAGCTGAAAATATTTTCATTAAAATAAAGAATTTGAACTTTTGTAATACGGTATTATAGCTTTTATACATCGGTTACAAAAAGCTAATACCGATAATTATATAAAAAATTATTGTTCACAATAATATGCTAATATTGTTCTGTTTTACCTAATTAACACACACTTCAATTATAGAGTGAAACTCGCTAGTGAAAGTAGGATTAATACCAGATTGGAATTTTCAAGCATTACTAGAGCTCTCAAATGAAAACAGAATTAAGGTATGCTGAGTTGAGTTCAGCTGAAAATTAAGGCTTTTTAAAAGTTAGTCTGTTGTCTTTTCCTATTTTATTTAGACAGTCTAAACAATTTATTTAGACAGATAGTTGACAATCTGTTTTATTTAGACTCAATCAAGTCAGCAAATGTTTGCAGAAAAAAAGGAATCCTATAGAATTCATAGCGAAAAGCTACGTTGAGGAAATCTGGAACGACAATGGAGTTAAGATGGTATTTGTTGATACTGAGCAAGTTGCTGAAACTTTGGAAATCGAACCATCCTTTGAAAGAGATGGACAACTGCATCCAATAAAAATCAAAAAGTTGTTTGAATCCAACTTAAACATTTCAGATAAAACTATTTCTACTTTGGAAAGGAGATTCTCGCAACTTGACTAAAACCAAGAAATTTCTGAGTTTGTGCGCGAGCTTTCAATTTTGAAAATGACCTTCAAGAAGTAAAGGAGAACCAGTTTAAAAAGAGTATGCCGATTTACATATTTTGTTCACAGATAGAAATCATTCTCATATAGGCAAGTTTTAACTATTAAAAGAATTGCTTGTACCCAAGGCGTAAAGTATAAACTTCACATGTGTTTCGATATGCGATAGAATTAGGTCAGATGTTAACGGCTTCGGGTAAGAGGAGGTGATATGTGCTAAAAATATGTTATCACTCTGCCTGTGGACTGGTTACCCTCTCCCGAATTCTGTTTGGTACAATTAAAGTCTAAAGATAGTTTTCTTCTACAGTTTATATGTGCTTTAATATTTTCCAAAAGAGTTCAACTGTTGGAATTAAGTTATTCGCCTGTTATTCCTTCCTTGTTTTCATTATTTTAACTGAAGAAAAACGTATGAAAAAAAAATTATACATGGATGGGTGAAAAGTCTAAGAACGGATTCATATTTCGTATATAAGGAAAATTTGAAGATGTGATTGAGGAACGTACTCTTTGTAAAAAGACTATTTTAAAAAACCAACGATCCATATCTTTAACCGATTAAAAATGGCAGCCAAAAAACCAACAAAATCGTATTTTTCCGATTTTGCTGTAATATTTAAAAAAAAAAATATATTATTCTTTTTGGATTTAGAATTAAGTAGGCTTTCTAACGATATGCCACACAACAATATTTGGTTAAACCAATTGAAATCAATTTTGAAAGATATCAAAAGTTTTTAATTTTGCAAGTTAGTAGTACTTATCTGATTAATTACGCTGATTTAATTCAGTTAGTTTATTCATTTACGTTGGTTTATAAACAACAGTTTATAACGATTTATAACGCTTTTCGTTAAATGCCATGGATTGTTTAATAGATGGCACCTTTCATTAGTAACCATATGAACTTTCAGATGAGTTTTTTTACCTGTTTGTCTATTTTTCGTCAAAAGCGGAGAACATAAGCTTTAAAATTATGTTTGAATCATCAACTTTGATGAAGAATCAAGGTAGATATGGCATTGCCACAAAAAACACCTTTGAGAAATAATGTATAAGGATTGCTGTAGTGTAACCCACAAAAAATGTTTAAGTCATATATTTAAAATATGGTTTATCTAGGATGATTCTGTGTCAGCTTTCTGACTAATTACAGATTTAAATAAATTACTTTGGTATACTTCCAATTACAGTAAGTCCACCTACTTATGAACATTCGACGTACGAACTTTCGAACAAAGCTCCAGGACATTAAAGATGATTGACAGGAGGCGGGAAGAACAAAACGTGGCTCACGATTGGCTGTTAGCTTTTGCTATACATGCATGACCGATGCTAAAACAGGTCATTATTTGAGTTTCGACTGTAGTCGCACTGACGAGTTTCCAAAAACAAGACACAAACGAAAATAGATTTTCCAAAGTTTCAGCGACTGTAACAATGCCCTTACATGCTATAAATTAAAAAAAAAACTTTTTTATTTTGGAAACGATTGTTTATTAATTGTTCAATTTTAACCAAAATATCCAGAGTTTTGGAGTTTATTTTCATAAGAGTGAACAAAAATTTGTTTAAACAAAAATACTTTAAAAATATAATCTTAATAGTTTAATACCCAGAAAAGTTTTAAAATCATACTACAAACTATGTAAAAGGCATTTTAAAGTAATTTTTAATTTGTGGTGTCAGAAACTATGAACACCCCGCGTGACTAGTTATGTTACAAAAACCCATGCGACCACTTAATAAGGATTAAAGACCCTTCTGAGGTATCTCAAGAAAAAGATACCATCTTTTTAGCAAAACCATACATTTTTAGGCTTAGAACAGATTAAGTTTATCGTACTAACAAAAGAGAAAACATATTAGAGCTACATAAAAAAAATTTAACATTTATTTACAAAATAAGATTGTTAATCATTAGTTTTACTTAATTATTGCAATTACATAAAGTAACTTTAAATCTAACTTTATAAAACACAAATTTTTATACATTTTTTTTTGTTTTTAAATTAATGGTTCTACTATTAATATAATGTTATTATTAAACACTCCATGATTTCTTCTTCTTCTTCATCAGCTCGGTCCTTTGAAAAGCTCAACTGCATGTGGCACTGTAAAAAAAAAGTATTTTTCATTTAAAAATATTAAGTTAATATAACCCGTAAGATATACACTATGCAGAATAAAAGATAAACAATATATCCAAGGTGAGTTTGTAAAAATTACATTCAAAACTATTTTATTGTTGTCAATTTCAGTACAGATTATCTACTGTTATGACATTTTGAGTTAAATCAAGGGCAAAAATAATTTAAAATAGCACAAAACATAAACTCTATTTTAACAAGAAACAATAAATCAATAAATAGGTTGCCTACATTTTTAAATATTAAAGGCAGAAAAATAACTAAAAAATAAAACTTATTTACAAATAAAAATAGTTATTAATTAAAAAAATTACACATTGAGGAGGATAACATCAATTAAAAATTATTTTATGACAAAAAAGAATAGAATACAGAAGAGCGCCGATTAACTGAAAGCCGATCATCCGAAAGATTCAAAATTCATGCCACGCCAACATTACACGAGCGGGCGCGTCGGTCCGGTCCATTTTACTGTTTCACGTCCACCTAACCTCATTTAAGTCACTGACATCAGTGTTGTTTCAATTGTCCGTGCTGTTGTTTGTTGTGTGACTTCTTGCATTTCTGTTGGCGTAGGGTCATATAGTAGATTTGCGCCAACAAATTTTGTATTTAATATCTCATATAATTGGCTAGAAATAAATTAAAATCAGATTTTTTTGGCTTTAGTGAAAAAAATCTGTAAACTACATCGTAGTATTTAAGCACTTTTACTCAAAATTCAATGAATCAAATGTTCAAAATGTTTTCTTCCAACTGCCTGACATAAAATTGGCTAGCCGATTATAAAATGAACGAACTGCATAAGCCAAAGCTGGCACAGAAACATTTCGAGCAGCTTCTTGAATTTCATTTTTCAAACTAGGTATCAATATTTGGAGGTTTAGTTTGATAGACGATATTTTTAATTTTGGGTAAAAATTTACTTTAACTTATCAATCGATTTTTAAGGGAATTTGATATAATACGAAAGAACACATCTAACTAATATTCTAAAAACAACAAAAATTTTCCCGGGAAATAATATTTGTAGGAGTTATGAAAGAAATAAAAGTTGAAATTATATAGGTTAAGTTTCGACTTTTCAGCAATAGCCTATTTTACGTAATTACAACAAAATAAATCACTTAACATACACCAAACACGTAAGAATTAAATAAAGTAAACAATATTAATCCCAAAAGTACTCACAAAGCAATAAAATTAGAAAATGATGTAACAAAACCTAAATTACGCAAACAATAACATTGTACCTTTAAGAACAATAGAAACTACAGTATAACTCTGCGTATTTAAAATGGAATTTCATCAACGTTGACAAATCGAACAATAGGTTATTGTACTGAATGGGGTGTATATAAATCGGTGACCTATGGACTAGTAAAACATTGTTATTATCACATTATAGCCTATAATTAAAAGAAAAAAAACCTAAAAGGTTCTAACCTATACTATTTAGTCTCATTATGTTTGCTCTTTACTTAATCTGGCTGATAACAGTAGGGTATGATTATAATATTTCGTCGTTATTATCACATTACCAATAATTAAAATTTTTAAAAAACCTAAAGGTACTAACCTATACTATTTAGTCACAGTATGTTTACTTAGTTGAGTTGCCTAAACTGTTTGTTCCTACACAAAAAAGAACAAGAACAATCAGGCAATGCTGGGAGAACGCTGAGAAAAACATGTCGGCACTTAACAATGTAAATTTCCATAACGGACTTTTGATTTGAAAGTTTTTAATATTGTACGTACGTTGAAGATGGTTAAATATTGGTTTCCCGGCATCAGTGAAGTGTATAAATACTATATTTATTAAGAAAAAGTTCAGGTTTGTGTATTTATAGTAGTTTTGATTGACAAGTTAAAGTAAACAAATACCTAATGTTGCCCCATAACAAATAGTCCAAAGGAGACAAGTTGGGTGATCTTGCAGGCCATTCAACTTCGCCCCTTCTACCAATCCATCGCCTTGGAAAAGCCGCTTAACCTAAATCACCATCTTGTTGATACCATACATTTTGAAATTCGGGGCCAAATGTTTTGTATTTGTGGAATAATTTGTTCCTGAAGCATTGGTGTATATTTATCAGCATTTAAATTACCATCTGTTAAAAGTGGGGCTTATAACCTGCTGACAATACCCATCCAAACATTAACTTTCAATGGATATTGGGTTTGATTTTCTTCTTACCAGTGCGGGTTTTCATCAGGCTAGTAATTTATCTGTAGTTTTGTTTGTTTATTTCACCATTTAATAAAACGTAAACTACACAGTTTTTCTTACCTAATTTTATGACTCCAATTACAATGAAAAAGCTTGCCCAATTCGATAGTACAGATGACCTAGCACGCTGCTTGTCTTCAGCTACGTCCGATCCCATAATAGGTTTCATTCGTTGCATAATTAAGAGAATAAAACGATTAATATATTATAAAATAAGACTAGTAAATTAATTATTATCAATTGAATTTACTGATTATCCACTCTCACGCTCTTCTCACTCCTCAGCCTCAATGAGTAATTTCAATTTGTAACTTTTTGTGTGATAAAGTGATAAGTCGTAACTCTTAACCTCTCATTTGAAAGATAAACAGAATAATTATAGTCATTTGTGATAAAGAAAAGCACAGATGAAACACCCTGTTCTTTTTTTTTTTTTACTAGACAAAATATTATAGAACCACAATAATAATTATAATTATTGATAGTGATCGTTCTAATGTTTATTAGTGTTTTCAATTTTTTTACTTTACACTTTTATTTGTATGGATTATTTTTACTATGGTAACAACTTATTATGATGTTAACGCAAATGGTCATAACAATGTAAATAATATTAAATTTTGATTGTACCACTCTGTACTATATTACGCGTTCTACTTTGGGATCGACAATATTTATTTAAGAATTGAACTGAACTGAACAAAACAATCAACATTATAAATATTGAAGAGTTCAGCAATGATAAATATTACAAAATTAACGCAGTAATCCACTTTCACACGGTATTGTGAACTTTCATTATTTCTACCTGAAACTTTTGCACCACTCTATTCCTAAAAACAAAAATTTTCAAAATAATTCTTACATCTCAAAAACGATTCACATTTCTATCAGACCAAGGGAAAGGATTCCTGGACGCTTCACTTTTCAATCCCAATTCATGTTCCCCAAATTAAAAAAATGTATGGGTTGAAAATTATTTTTTTTACATTTGAAAGTAAAAAGCTTTATTAATTTATCTAATATTTCAAAATGAAATTTATTGTTGTCTGTCAATGATTTTTGCACTAAAAGCAAAATAAAATTAACAGCCATATGTATATGGCTTTTGTGAGGAGTTGCCTCTGCCTCTTCTACACTAATATTATAAAGAAGTGAAGTTTGTTTTTTTGTATGTAGAGAGTAATCTCTGGAACTACCAACCCAATTGAAAAAATATTTTCCCCAAAAAATACTACACTATCCCTGAGTAACATAGGCTATAATTAATTTTGATAAAATCTTTTTTTCTATTTCAATGTTTGTAAACTTAGTCGGAAAAAATTCTTAGGTTAGGCCTAGCCGCCTAGATACAGGCCATTTATTACCATAGCAACCAATGGAATAGAATAACAGATAAAACAGCTGTTTGCTCTAACATTTCCATTATTAGCTGATTTCAAGCTTTGAAGCAATTATTTAAATTTCTAACTTTTCCCTTAGGTTTTTATTAAACTGTAGCCTTGCTGGTTCTTTTAACATTTATTACAACTGCTGTTATAAAATATAGAAATAATCTGATTTAACATTATTTACCATTTTAGCTTTGGGCAGGGGTTTCTCTAGTCTAATATAAGTCTAAATATATTTTTATGTTATGAACCAAATACCAAACCAATGTTGCTCCCCTTTTTCGAAGTTAAGATTGTGCTATGGATTTAAAATAATGAAAAGGAGGATTAGAGACATTGATCAACATACAAATTTCTTCTGTCTTCAATAAAGTTCTTTGAAAATAAGTGACAATTTTAATTTATTTATTTCATCCTATGTGTAATATTTACAAAAAGTGGTATCTGACAAAATCATGCCTTTTTTTCTGATCCTAATCTGTCCTTCAAATAGGCCCCAGAGTAAAAAGTCCATTGGGTTGAAGTCAGAAAATAATTAAGGTAAAAACTGTCTTTCAAGTAGTACATGGTTTCCAAAATGTTGTGTTAAAAACATTAAACATATTGGGTAAGAATTTGGGGGTGCTCCATCATACATGAACGGCATAAATCTAAGTAGCGCCATCCTGTAATTGTTACTCAATTTTGAACTTCTTCAAAACACCAAACCGATTAGTGTCCCTGTGTAGTGCTATACAATTTGTTTTGATATTAAACCAAAAGTAACTGAACTATAATCATTTTAAAACTAATACTTACTTTTGAAAGAAGTGGTATACGGTATCAAATCCATGAAATTAGAATATACCACTATAGTTCTTCTTAAGCATGTAAAATAATTCAAATGACTACGCTTGTCCTGTATATACCTATTTAACGATTTCAGAGGAATACTTTTAGGTATAACATATCTAACCAGATTTACTGAAGGTACAAAATTTAATAATTCAACCTCACAGCTAAAGTGAATTTCCAAAATTAAGTTTATAAGTTTTAGAGCTTCAACTATTTGGGAAAATGATCTACAGTGTGTGCGAAATAATTATATAAGTAGAATTTATTTGCATATCAGTTCAGGCGCTATTTCGTTCCTTTCACAGAGGAAAAACTCACTTTGTAGTTTGCACCTCGACCTTGCGGGCTAAGATTTGTGTCTGCTTCGCTTGCAGGCGGTTTTTACATTCCGGCCATTGACCTCGTAACAGAAACTGCCCCTCGTGGATTTGATCTAAGTACTTTAATGGTATTTTATGTTTTTATCAATTTTGGGGGAACAAGACGAAATATAAGGCCGCTTAGACAACAAAATGTGCAAAATAATTTCCTACATTAATTATTTTTACATAAATATCCAAGAAAATTCTATTCTAGTACGAAAAATCTCAAATAAAATTTAGTTTTTGTAAAAAAAAAGTGCTTCCAGTTGTTGGATTTTTTTTATTACCAACTCATCCGAGCCACTAAGAAAACCAACGTGTGTACCAAATTGGACGTAAAATGCGGCCGTTAGAGTGCAAACACATAATGACACTCCAAAACGTGTTCTGCGGACCATGATCGGTACTCATTGACTACTCCCAACTCTAGATCTCACCATAACATTCACTGCAATAGCTCATCTTTTCTATGAAAATTCGCTAATACATTTGCTACTTCAAATGTAGTTTTAGTTGTATGCTCTTACTAGCTGAAAACCCGTGCTTCGCTACAGGGAATTTGTTTTTTGCTACATTATTATCATTATGATTCATAATTAATTGTAATATTTTCTCTCATTTTCTTCCATCTAATATTTCACGAAAATGAATTATAACATGTATTTTCAATTAGTTTGGTACTTATTGTTCACTGGTTGCCCCGTAAATCGTCACTGTATGTGTTGAATAAATGAAATCAATAAAAAAATTAAAAATTCAGAGCAAAGAGTGTCTTCTTTTTCAACCACTAAATCTACAGACTGGTAAATCACAGTCTTAGCTGGATGTTTACAGATCACCCAGATACGTCTTTAATATGCAAATGCATAGATCGGGATGGTTTTGATCAGCTTACGTTCAAAATCTCTTATATAAAATGCAATGTCCTGACTGATGATCAACGCAGAGCCGATTCTATTAAAGCTAGAGAATTGAAATTTGGAAGGTACATCCGTCCAATAATGTAGAGGCGTACTAAGAAAGGATTTTGCAAAATTTTGAATTTAAAGGGTAGAAAATGCGAAAATTCATCCCTCCCATAAGCAGCCATATAACAGATGAAACAGCTGATTCATATTTATTAATGTGTTATTCTGGTTACTATGGTGATTATTCCAAACTCTTTCAAAAAAAGTGTGTTTGATTTTATAATAATAGGCCTAACCTAAAATTGTGTTAAACCTTTGGTCCAAATAAGCTGTTTTATTTATAATGTGTAACAATAATATAATGTTAAATTGTAATATTAGATGTTTTAATTATTATATTTCATAGGTTTTAAAGGCCTAACCTAAAATTGTATTAAACTTTTGATTCAAATCAGTTGTTTTATTAATTATGTGTAACAATCATTAGGCCTATGTTGAATTACACGGGATACGAATTACAGGCTTTCAAAGTTTCAAATTAAGCAATAGCGAAGCATTGCCGGGTCCACTAGTTTATTTATAATCTTAAATAACTTCGACTTTTTTAAACTTGAAATTTTGACTTTTTTTAAACTCAAAAGAATTTTAAATTTAAAATTAATTATATCTAAATTAATGTTAGAAATTAAAATTATATATAAACAATATGCACTGGGTATAATTAGCATTTCCTAATTTCAATAATACTATTAAGATAGCGGGCAAAGCCGCGACGGGTAATGCTAGTTATTTTCATAAAATTATAAGTGCCTAATTTCAGCTCTCGTGCTTTAAGGAAATAATATCAATTAATATTTATTGTTTTTAGGGGTTGTTATTACTTCTTCAATCCTTAGCAGCACATAACAAAATGTAAAACTGGTTTATTTTTTATATGTATCTTGTAAGAAATAAATGTACAAAATTTCAGCTCTCTAGCTTCAAGGAAAGTATAAAAATAAATATTTATTGTTTAAGGGGTTGTTACTACATTTCCACCCCTTAACAGAACTTAATAAAATTTTAAACTGGTTTATTTACCTGTGTGTTGTGTATATTGTAAGAAAAATTTACAAAATTTCAGCTCTCTAGCTTTAAAGAAAGTATAAAAATGAATATATATTGTTTTTAGGGTTGTATCACATTTTCACCCCTAGTAGCACGTAACGAAATGTAAAACTGGTTTACTTTTTATATGTATTGTGTAAGAAATAAATGTACACAATTTCAGCTTTCTAGCTTTAAGGAAAGTATAACAAACACTATTGTTTAGGGGTTGTCTCAACCATTAAATGGAAAATATTTTAAAATCCTTTTTTTTGCGCTCCTCTAACGCCTATAAGAAACATGTGTACCAAATTTCACGTTCCTAGGCGGTATGGTGTTTGACATATGTAACAAACAATATTTATTGTTTTAGGGGTTGTTTCAACCCTTAAAAGATAAATATTTTAAAATCCCTTCTTAGTGCGCCTTTAGCACCTATGAGCAATATGTGTATAAATTTCACGTTCCTAGGCAGTATTTAAATAATATTTACAATTTTAGGGTTGTTACTACATTTTCATTTAGCAGAACATGACAAAAAGTAAAACTGGTTTATTTTTTATATGTATCTTGTAAGAAATAAATGTACACAATTTCAGCCTTCTAGCTTCAAGGAAAGTATAACAAACAATATTTATTGTTTTATGGGTTGTGTCAACCCTTAAAGGAAAAGTATTTTAAAATTCTTTCTTAGTTCGCCTCTAGCTCCTATGAGCAATATGTGTACCAAATTTCACGTTCCTTGGAGGTAAGGTTTATAACAAACAATATTTATTGATTTAGGGGTTGTTACAACCCTTACAGGCCAAATATTTTAAAATCCGTTCTTATTGTGCCTCTAGTGCCTATAAGCAATATGTGTACCAAATTGCACGTTGCTAGGAGGTAAGGTTTTTCAGATATATAACAAACAATATTTATTGATTTAGGGGTTGTTACAACCCTTACAGGCCAAATATTTTTAAATCCGTTCTTCCTGTGCCTATGAACAATATTTGTACCAAATTTAAAGTCCCTAGGTGGTATGGTTTTTAAGAAACTTTGATCAGTCAAAACTTCCCCTAAACCCCCAAAACTACCCCTAAAAATTTGAATATCAAAATGAAATTTCTTTAGTTTTCCTATTTACATCACAAAGTATACACATGCCAAATTTCATCTCTCTAGTTTCATGGGAAGTGGGAGAATTAATGATGATGATTGAGTGAGTGAGGGCTTTGCCTTTTATATATATAGATTACTTCTCATAAAAATATTTCAAATGATTTATAATAAATCGATATAGGCTACCGATAAATTTTATGTCTTAGCTTATTTTCATTACAGAAATGATAAAAAATTAAGGATACAAATTAAACAAAGAAATTTGAAATCCATCAAGTAGTTTTATTTCACCAATTTTTAAAAATTGTCTAAAACTTGCAATGAGGAGAATTGAATGGCTCCCCGGAAAAACGTTCCAAACACCGTTTTTTTAACTTTACAGAAACTAAAAAAAACGTTAAAGTGACTAAATGTTTGAGATTCTTTCCTTTTTTTTTTAAGGATGTACTTCATAAGTCTAGTCAAAACAATATGTTTAGGATTTTTCTAAATAAAAGTCTTAAATACTAATTTGTTAACATTTTAAGTGCAAATGTAGTGGAAAAACGTTGCTTGGGCATAGATGATATGCACAAGCAACGTTTTTCCACTAAAACATCGCAATCCGGAATACTGGCGTTTGGAACGTTTTATGAAGTATAAAGTTATAATAGCTGCAAGATGTCATTGTTTTTGACTACTGAGGTACAAATAATTTCAAACTGTAAGTGAAAGACTTTTATTTTACAATTTATTGCATTTTAATTAACTACATGAACACACACAATATCTTGTAAACAAATCATACAAAATCTACAGTTTTTGTCTTAAACTGATATTGTTTATTCACTTGGGATTTCTTGGTAGAACTGTCTGTGCTCTTCAGGTAGCAATTCTAACATAGCCAGCAAATCATCTTTTTTTCCTTTAGATATTGGCAAAGGACCCTCGTACATTTTTGGGAACTCAAGGGGGTCAATCACTTTATACAAAGTTTCAAGTTGAGGTGGATGTCGACCTCTAGGTTTTTTTAGGATGACATCTGTTGTCCATGTCTCTAGAAGATTGTGGGTTTTTCTCAGACGAATTTGGCTTGGATCGTCTGATCGGATCTGAATCCATCTTCCTTGACTAATTTTAATAAGTTTGGAGTTTTTATTCAACTGCTGTTCAGCTGGAGACAAATCAATAAAATCATCCTGTTCCATAACCACAACATGAAATGGTTTTGAAGGACGAGCGGTTTCAATCATTGTCCATACGTGTTGAGGTACGTGAAGGGTTGCTGTTTTTTTGCATCTTTCAATGAGGGCAAAATCCCTGTCACAGGGAAGAAAGCTGTGCCCGGTCATTAAAAACTTTTGATTGACCTCAGTGAAATACTTGGCGCAAACAAGGTAATGATATAATGCTATCATTTTCCAGTTGTTGTTCTGTCCAGTGCACCTATCTGACCATACAATAAGACTGCGTTGTTGGTGAGGTTTAAGTTTGTTAAAGGTTTTCAAAATGTATCTTAGAATACAGGAACTTATTTCAGCAGAACCGCGTTTAGCGATAGTTTCGTGCCAAACGTTCATCGTTACCTCGTTACTGCCCATATTATGGATAGCCAAATTATAATTTGAATATTGCCTTTGATAATAAACATCAGAGTGCGTGAGGTTAGGTGTGAACAACACCTGTTCAAGATCAACACACAAAACAATGACATTGTCATTATTTTTTGCATTTTCTACATCTTCATTTAGAGTATTGTATGCTTTTTCTGCTTTTAAATGGTGCAGCTGTGTTTCCCTTATAATGCGATTTCTGGTTTGTTCGTCATCAGCTGCAGATAAGTGAACAAAAAGTTTGTCACATACAGTACATGTGTCTGATCTTGGGACACCAAATCTGAGATTAAAATCCTCATTAAAAATCATTCTGTATTTGTGAAGATTTATTTTAGACTCTGGGTACTTTTTTAAGAACAGCTCGTGCATTTTAGATATGTTAAGATTTGGGTTTAGGCAAAGTTTTTTGCTAGAATTTCTCCCATAATGGCTTTCTTGGGATGGAAAGCTAGCAATGTGTTGTTTTGCCAAAGTGATATCATCGTCCTTTATTTTGTGAGGGCGGTTGCTGTGTTTACCTCGCAAGTCGTTCAAGTTTTTTCCTGACTTAAGTTTTTCAACAATCATTTGAATTCTACGCTTTGTCACATTGAATATGGATAAAATATGTTTTTGACATACCTGAATGCTCTTTTTGTTAATGTTCAATCGGTACGTAACAGTACAGTGACGTTGAGAAGTTCCCTCTTCAACTCTACGTCGAGCAGGTTCAGAAATTTCCATCAGTGATGCCAAGTAGCAGGATTGTTCCGAGTATGTCTTATCGTAAAATGAATTGAAGAGCTCCAACTTTGCATCAAAAGGTATGATTTTGCAGCCCTTGTGTGTGCAGGAACATGTGAAATCCTGAAATCAAACAGTCCATACAGTAAACAGGAATACAATTTAAGTCTGGTTAATTTATTCTTTAAATGCTAGATCCAGTATATTAGTTCAGGATGGTTATATTTCTTGAATACTATTACATAGCAAAATTATGTGGAATGGGAATTTTAAGAATTGCAACACAAACGAGCCTATCGTTTGCATTACGAAATTGCTGAAAAATAGTCTACTAATAAATTTGGCAAACATGAAAGTAACAATAAATTGAGAACAGATAGGTTATAATGTACAAGTAAAAAATATTTAAAAATGAAAATTAAATACCTACGTCTTCGTTAATCGGTCTGGATTACAAAGGTTATTATTGTGTTTAACTGTAGGCCTAGCACAAGTAACGTTTTTCCACTTACCTCAGAAATAGGTATTTTTTCAGGTACTACTTCATTCTTGTAGTTTGAATACTCCTTCCCACTATTCCTACGACTCTTCTTAACTTGCTTCTTCCAAGAATCTACATTTAACTTTCGCTTTTTGCCTCTATTTAAATGCTTAACAAGGCCTGACACCGGTGAAGACATGGTCCTGACTGCCTATGCGCTGCATATGAAACGTTTTTCCAGGGAGCGCGAACTTCATCTACCCATAATTCCAAGTTGTAGTTACAAAATCGGCTAGTAGATGTCACCACGTGACAGATAGAAGCACAAGGAACTGTTTTCCATAAAAAACCCGCATACTCTAATTTTGGCGCTTGTAACGTTTTTCCGGGGAGCCATTCAATTGTTAAAATTATTTGAAACAAAAATTGTCTTTAGCAGCACATTGTATAATTAACAATTCAACTTACAATTTCAACAATCTAAATTTTATAACAAATGTTTGTAGAATGTAAGTAGAATTCTGCTGAAATATGAAGCTAAGCTGTTCATTCTTCAGGTATTTCATATCTAATACTAATTTATGTTAAAAATGTGATTATTATATCATTTAAAACTAATGAAGAATGTTATCGACACATCGTCAAGTTTCTTAACACTATAAACTGAGAAAATGCAAAAAGGGGACTGCATTTTAGAAGCAGCTTCCTTCCCTTCTATATCAAATATCAATAAATATTTGCATAAAAACTAATTAAACTGCGCATATTATACAGGTTATTGCAAAATTATATTTTTAAATTTCAGGAAGTAATTTCCCACATCAAAACCAAGGAAAACGTTACTATAGCATATGTCCCAAAGTGCCTAAGGCTTCCAGTAAAAGCACTATTTAGTTTTTTTCATTGAAATATTTTTCATCTGCAGAACAGTTTAAATAGAAACCAAGTAAGTTAAAAACCTATTTTGAAAAAAAATAACCAACATAATCCAATAACTCATTTAAAAATTCTTAAAATCTAAATAACTAAAAAATGGGAAATTTGTATGACAAATGTTGAGAAATTTTTGTAACTTTTAATTTCCTATCAAATATTGTAACTGTCAAAATAATCGGACACAGGGTGACCATAGAACTGCTCTTGTTAGATTAAAGGACAGAAATTTCATACGCAATATTAACACATTTTGTGGCTAATAAACTAATGGGCGCAGTTATATAGGCCGATACTACTTCCGATTGTTTTGACAATTACAATAATTGATAGGAAATTCAGAGCTACCAAAAATGTTTCTAGACATGTTTGATTAAATTTCCTGTTTAAGTAATTTACATTTAAAAAAATTAAGGAACTGCCTTTTAAATCGTGTTATTGGATTAGGTTGACATTAAAATTTAAAAAATTCCGTACCCTATTAGGTACTATTTTGGAGCTAAATGCGGTGAAACTAGGCATTTCCGCCCATATGTTTGTAGGATCTTTTTTCTTAGTTATGTTGTGGGAACCCACCTATTGAAGTTTGGAAACACAACTTAGCAACACCCTTTATATACTGTCTCAATTGTGTGTTTTTGACAAAGCCTAAATAATTATAAAAATAGTTCAGCAAAACTTTATTTAATTTTGATCAATGTCTGCTCTGTAACACGAGATAATTACAGGAAATATTAATCCGCACTAAAGTAACAGATTATTTTGGAAAGGATTAAAATAAATCCTTACTATCAAAAGTTAAAAACTTTTTATTTACACTTTAATTTATTATTTTATAATGCCAGTTATATAATTCATAAATAATTATTGAGTTTGACATAGTCGTTTTTACTAATCTCGGACAAAAACAATGAAGACCATTTTCACTTACAGTGTAGAGAAACTTTGATTTATCAGACTTTAAAAGGTAATCTTCATAGATTTTTAATCATAGATAATAATCCAAATAAAATAAATTACTAATTATATTTCAACACTGAATCATAAACATTTCATGCTTCAATATGTATAATTTTATAAATTTTCATAATTTTTATTCAGTCTAAAAATTAAAGATAGAGTAAACATGTGCATAATGCGAGTTAAGTCCATAATAACTTTCAATAAATCAATTTTGCGTTTTAAACTAATAATTAAATATATTTTACTATAATCTTTATTTAAAAAAATATATGTTTAAATAAAAACATTTACATTATCGATGAATTATTAAAATAGCTTCTCAGTTACACTTATATACACACCTAATCTAAATAAATACAATTTTTACAGTAGAAAAAAATTCCTAAAACCACAAATCAACATGATTTAAAACTAACAATTTTACATATATACATAAAATTTATATATATAAAACAATGTTGATATAATTTTTGAAAATTGTTTGTGGGGTGTATTTCAACACTTCAGATATAAATATATTACACATAACCTAACTTAAACTAAAATAAAATTATGGATAGATAACACAGATAAAATTATAAAAATCAGGCTATGGTCTCTAAGTCTATATTTAACATCAAATAATCTGATTTGTCAATGGACAAATTCATTTACAATGTAGAACATTTTGTAAACAGAAGAATTCTTTTGCCCATATAAAGCAAATTGTTAATATTGTGTGTATCCATATAAAAAGTATGAATTAATTAGAATAGTTTTCCAGACAATGTTTTATTAGTAAGCTATACACATCTTTTTAAGTATGCAAATAAGCCTTAATTTATTGTAGATATACAAAATTCAGCTTGATTTGTTAAAAATAAAATTAGCTTGAAAACTATGTGATCAGGGCCAATTAACATTTTCTCCAAGTTTAAATTTATTGAACAATAAAATAATTGTTTGTTTAAAATTAATTTAAAAGGGAAAACAAGAACATTACTATTTCTTATTCAATAAACCATCTTGGTTTTGTGCAAATTTTTCATTCTTAAGCCGCGTTTACACAAAGGGCGACCAACATTTGCATTAGCAACATTTACATTTTGGTTTCTCTAACAATAGACATATTTTGTTACTAAATGTAAACACAGCTTAACAAAAATAATTTCAGATGTAAACTGCAATAATTGAATAACTGATTGAATCTTCTACACTTTCACAGTCCAAGTTTTGGAAAACTACAGAAATTATACCCCTTCCAAAATTTGTTTAGTGAGCGGACTCAGAACATTGTTTTCGCCAATCAGAGCATATTGCTGCAAAATTTATATTTTTACTTAGAAGTAATTTTACTTTATATTTAAAAATTATATGGAAACAAAATCTAAAATTGTTTGTATGTACATGAATTGTATGCAATTACTATAATGAGACCCTTTTATACTTAATTATAAAGTTCTAAAAGAAATTGCCATAAATCGTAAGGTTTAGTAAAAATAAACTAAAACTTAATTACATAAACAGTAATTTGTTATATATCGAATGACAATTTTTCCAATTACAAAAAACATTTATTGCTTTAATACTCAAAATAAATTTGATATTTGTTGTCATTTTCACTTTATTTTTGTTTTAACCATGATAAGCAGAAGACCTAGTGCCAATCTTAAGCTAAATAATGTAGCACAGCTTATAGTTTAGGTAGAAAGCTGATGTTAAATTATATAAATAGAAATAATTCTCTTATACAAGCACAATCAAATTCCGCATATGATTTAGTATGATAATGTTTAAAGACTTTTGGGCAATGTTTATTTGGAAAAGTACCCACAATAGGAATATTGTACAAAATATCTTGGATAATCATTCTAGGGCTGAACTAATTCTTTTTCTAACATTGTATAGTCAAGGTTCCTTTAGTTATTTAAATGAATTAATGTTTTTTTTTTTTTTTTAGGTTAAGGCAAAATTAAATCAATGTCATCTCAATAATTGGTAGTTTATGTTTATGAATTTTTAACATTGTTGTGTGAATTTTAATTCAATTGGACTTATGGCTTAAAATTCACAGCTAGAGAAACGGTGGAAGACTTTTTTTCAGCTTCATTTAAAAACAATTCAACCACGCAGCTGAACCACTGACGTAAGTTTAGCGAACTTCCAAAATTAAATTTATATGTTTTAGGGTGTCAACCAACAATTTGAAAAATTGGTCTACTCACGAAGGCGCTCAATATCTGCCTGCGTATACGAAAGATATTAGTGGAATATGTTTGCACCTAAGCCTTCCAGCTTCGATTCTCACTCTGCTTCGTTTCACTCGCAGTGGAAAAACTAGCTTTGCAGCTCGACCTTGCAGCCTTGGATTAAGGACTGATTAGCTTCGCTCACAGCTGACAGTGTACAAACTCGGCCGTCGGCCTCGGTTCACAAGGTAAAATCCTCCACATGTCTTTGAACCGGGTACTTTTATGGTATTTTACGTTTTGATTGATTTTGTGGGAACCAAGCGAGCTATAAGGTCGTATAAAAAATCAAAATGTGCTGAGTAATATCTCAATTTATTTTTGTAAATAAAACATAAAAAAAGATTCATTCTGGTACGAAAAATAGTTACTTCCGGTCAAAAAAACCTGCTTACAGTTGTTGGATATTTTTGGCTAACGAACTCGTCCAAGCGACTTAGGCAACCAATGTGTGTACCAAATTTGAAACAGATCGGACTTGAAACGCGGCCTTTAGAGTGCAAACACATATATATAAAATTTTTAACAACACTCCAAAACGTGTTCTGGGGACCATGATCGGTGTTCATTTACTACTACCGACCTTAGGACTCTGCACAAGGGTCACCTGCAATAGCTCACACTTTCCTATGGAAATTCGCTAAAAAAACTGATATTACCTGATTATAAACCGAGTACAAAATAGGGAGTTAAAAAGACATTTAAACGTTTTCACAATTAACAGACATAATATCAAGTTCACATTGATCGGATTTTTGTTTTAGGAAAACATCAAAAGGGACTATGAACGTTTTGTTAAAAGAATTTGTCCCAGAAGGTATTTCAGGATACATTTGAGAATATCACAAGCTAAATTTGAAACAATTCTTTTGAAAGTAAAAGACAAATTGCAGAATAAAACCGAAATAAATAACCCCATGCCCGTGGTTGAATGAATTTACAGGTTAGGATTTGCTTTCAAAATGAAAAAGTTGAACCGCAGCCGACTTATAATTGCTTCAACTGGAAATAATAGTGTCGATGTTTAAATCGTATTCGATTTTCTAGTTGATCAACAAAACAAGACTCATGGCAACTCCGTGTTCTAGATCTCATGAAATATTCAGAAAAAGTTGTTTAGTAAAAGTTTATTTTGGTTAATTAACCAGTGACGGATCTGATGAGATGGAACCTGTAGATTTGTCAACATGTCTTGTTTTCTAATTACTACTAAAAAATGGCAGTTAGAATAAACTTCCATTGTCACAAATTAAACAAAACAATATTCTTTGGAATGCAACAAAGTATTGGAGGAAGTTATTGATTATTTTATTTTACTGTTTTAAGTTTATTCACAAAGTGACTTTGCCTACCCTGATGAGTAACACCCCTTTTCATTTACCTAGTATAAACAATAATCACAAAATTCTAACTTTTTTATTGATCTGAGAAAGACAATTTAAGTGAATTTCCTGTCTGCTCATAGGCAAAAGTAATTAGAAACTTTAAATAATTCGACCAAGCTGTACCGCTGACGTGAGTTGAGCGAATTTCCAAAATTACGTTTATATATTTTGGGATTTCAACCAACTATTTGGGAAATTGATCTACTTACTAAGGCGCTGAAATAGCTGCTTATGTGTACTAAATATATTAGAATTTGTTTTCACTTAAGCTTCCAGCTTCGACTCACGCTCTGCATTGTTCTACTCACAGCGGAAAAACTCGTTTTATGAGTTTGCACCTCGACCTTGGCCTCGGCTAATGAACTGCTTCGCTTCGCTCTCAGCGTACAAACTCGGCCCCAATGTTAAAATTCCTCAAGTGGATTTCAAACGGGTACTTTTAAGGTATTTTACATATTGATCGATTTTGAGAAAACTAAACGAGCTATAAGGTAGTGTAAAAATCAAAATGTGAAGGATAATATCCTACATTATATTTTTTAGATAAAACCCTAAACAGTTTCATTCTTGTACAAAAAATCTAAAATCTTGGACTTGTGATGAAGATGAAGAAGAGTGTGATGTAAAAATCAAGTTTATACATCCTTTTGGTCCAGCTCCATCCTTCTACTGGCCACATCATAAAGAAGATATTTGTTTTGTTCTACTAGAAAATATTTTAAGTATTGTTGACACTCCAACAACAAGAGGTTCAGAAAGAGTGAACTTTCTTGAAAAATGAACTGTAATGATAAAAAAATCTGCTAGTTTATGTGTCATATGAAGAATTCAAACCAAAAAGAACTTTAACAGATTACTAAGTGTCCTCTTTGTGTGGTTGTGATTAATAAGACAAGTATCCTCGGGTAAGTTGTAAAATTGTAAATTTTTCTAAATAAGTTTATGTGTTTATACTGTTCTGTAAATGCATATTGAACTCCTATATAAAAATATAAATATTATAATTACCTTATGGCGATTCTGTCAAACAATCCTTGGTTGAGGTGGTTAGTAGGGTATATCTTTCCACTTACATGACGCGTTTCGACTCTTTAATCAGTCATTATCAAATGCACACTCGAATACACTTACAAACACTTAAACAACACAATTACAACACATTTTAAAACTTTTCAACATAAGCACGGTCGACATATATTATCGGTGACCGTTCTCGAATGTCTTCGATCGTCAACTGAGGTAATGTCCGGTCAACAGATAAGGATCTCGCGCATTGGGGAGGGGGGTTATGTATATTATGTTTGTACATTGTGACACGTTGGAACTGTTTCAGTGCTATTAATCAAATCGAAAATGGTGTGGGAACTAAATTGCAATTTGTTGTTAAGAAGATGGTCTGGATTTACTTTTTGCATTTTATATATGTGATATTCCTCCATTGCGTTCTTTAACGGACCTTTATTGCAGTGATGTAGTATTTTCAAGTTTTTATTGATGTTTGTGTAACTATGGTTGGTGTTAATTAAATGTTCTGTGAACTTGGAAACTATTTTCTTGGTG